>JBBYHK010000002.1:5930076-5941783 GCA_038382065.1 Adansonia grandidieri
ACAAACACTAGTCTGGGCTTCTCCAGGAAACATCATATTGGAAAATTATTATTATTATTATTATTATTATTATTATTGCTATTAAACTGCAATTCCTTAACAACCTCGGTGCCACAGTTCGAATATCAATTCGAAATACTAAATATTCCCTCTCATACTGCAAAAATCTGTTTCAACTCGGAAAACGATAAACAACACAACGCAACTAACTATAATAATAATAAACTACAAAAGAGTTCAACACAAGCCTCTTGGAGATCAACACTTCAAAATTTCCCAGATAGCCAACGTTAGACTGAGAGTCTAAGCTGATGCAGGTAGAAAAGCTCTTCCAGGTTGACGATTTGCCAAAGGTCCATGACATTCAAGAAGCTACACATTATATATAAATAAGTCACAAGTTCCACTTTAGAAAAAGCCATTAACCATCAAGTGCCAAATCCATTATTAAGTTCGACCATAAGCAAATATCATTTCAATCGATGTTTAGTGCAGACAACATTAACAAATGAGGGTTTAAGGAAAAGGGAAAAGAACATATATATATATATATATAAGCAGATCCATGGAGGGAAGGAAGATATCACTAAAATAAGTGCACAATTCACATTCTTCCTAAGAGCCATAAAAAGGTATAATAATGTACTAAATACACATATAAGAGAACAAATCATTTGTAAAAATACTGTGTTTGAAACAAATAATATTCCACCATATCTTTAGTATTCTTAATACTACCTTAGCATTGACACCATCTGGCACAATCCTGTTATCAGATTTCCACTTCAGATAATCAGCACGGTTGTACTTGGTAAATCCCCTGTCGATGACAATTATAATAATATCATAAATTATCTTAACCATATTTTGAGAACACAAATGACTTCTTGTTGTGCATATGTCTTGGATATATTTCTAAGAATAAAATGACTAAAGAAATGAAAGCAAAACAGCATCCAAGGATGTTGGAGAACATCAATTAAAAATAATTGTAGCAATAAAGATTTCAAGGTGTAATAGCAAGCAAAGGAGAGTATGAAGGAACTCACTCCTCCCCATGTCCTCTCCTAATTGATTCCTCGTCCAGATGAGATTAGATAGCCCAAAACACAAACCCTAGCTTCGCCCTTCTCTTTTTATCTTATCATTTGGGTTCGTTGCATTGCTCGTGTCATGTCATGCCAGGCCCTCAGACATGGAACTTCAGTCTCAGCCCTTATATCAAAGCCCAAACCCTAAATCGACTTTGAATTTCTCATGCCCTTACGCGTATCATATCAATATTATACGGACTTGCGGTGAGTGAACGAGTCAACTTACTCGGCAAATATACAAAGATTTTGTATTTGCTCCTTTGGATACACGATTAGACAATTAGAAATAGAACGCGTTTAAGGGTTTTGCTTTCCTTTCTTTTTGTCGGGGCGCCGGCTTGGGCGCTCCCATTCATTTCCCATTCCCATTTACAAGCAAGGTATTTCAGCTGAATGAATGATCCAATACTTTAAAAAATAATAATAATGATTGGTACTTCTCAGTACATCAATCTCACTTTGGAAACGTTTTCTTTTCCCGCTGTCTCCGTTCTGTTTGACTCTTCGCCCTCTCTTTTTACTTGATACTATTATCATTATTTCCTAAATTTGTAATCAAAATTCCCACATTTTCTCTCTTTGATTCATAAAGATCTTTTTCTGGGTTTTTGAAATGTGAATGGAAGATCATACTAGGAATATAATTTTTACCCAATTGTAAATATCACAAGGGGCTTGTTTATAATTTTGGAGTGTAGGATCTTCTTTTGATGGAAACCCCTACTCCCATCACTGATCCTCCCTCGCCGCCTGTTTCTTTTACTAGCACTAGTAGTGATGATGGCACTAATTGGTCAAGAAGCTATGCCATTCAACTTCCATCTTTAAACTTGTCCCAATCACCCTTATCCCTCCTGCTCGCAAACTCGGGTATTTTTTAGAATCCCACCGTTAATCAACCTCGTTGGGTTTTAATCAACACTGATTCTCAACCTACTGCTAATCCTACTTCCGGGGCTGGGGAGGTTTCTATTCAAATCATTGGGCCTGCAAGAGGTAAAGAAGACAATGCCCAAACTCCCATGGCCCTTCATGGAGTTGAAGAGGAGGATCCTCTTGCCAGTACCGGTGCCGGTAACGAAGAGAGAAGTTCGAATTCGTCTTACCATTACGATGTGCCGTGTTTTACCAGGTGGTTTGAGCATATTCTTCCCTTTTCCTTGTTACCGCTGCTTGTCTGCATTTGCCGGCATTTACAAGGTATTGTTTTTCTTCTTCAATTACGTCTCTCTTTTCCCATTTTTTCCGATTTTCTTCGTCAGTTAGCATCAGAACCAGGTAAACAGTTTGATTAGTATAGTAATCCTTCATGAGTAAATGGTTCTATCTCAAGTTGTTTTAATTTATGGTCTATTGTCTAGAGTCCTTTATTTAACATTATTGATTGTAGTGGCTTGCAGGGTTCATTGTCATGGCATGGGTTACACTTGTTATGTTCAAGTCAAATGTTATCCTCCAAACTGAAGGTGCTTAAACATTTCTTTGAACTTTTTCCTTTTAAATCCCTTGGCACCCGAATAGAGAGGCAAAACCATAGAACTTAAAATTCACTAGTTTTTGCTGGGAGAGAGAACGAATGCAGTTCTAATCACATACTCTGTACTTCTTACGCTTCATGTGCTTGCTGTTTATTGGTGATATAAGAACAGTGATCTTTTATATCCGTTGGTCATGCTTCCTCCAAAGATAATACCACCTTTCTGGCACGCGATATTTGTCATTCTGGTAAATGGTATGAAATTGACTTGTAATACTTCGGTCCATTGCTATTAACATTATTCTAATGGTAAGGTAAAGAATGTATAGGAGATATCCTTGATCTTGTGTACCCCACTAATGAGGGACGCGATGCTGAAATTTTCAAAGGTTGTGTTTGGAAACTTAAATTTGGATTTGGATTTGAGTTTCAAAATTTTGTATTTGAAATTTATGATTTTTAAATTCATGAATTTAAAATTTTTTGTCTAGATGGTTAAGATTTGGATTTGGATTTGGATTTAAATGAAAATTTGTTCTCGCTTTGTATAGTAGCAGTAAAGAAGTGATTTTGTAAATTCTCACTTTAAAAAAGAATTTCAAATTTTAGATTTGAGCTGCTCAAAATTGATGTTGGATATGTTCAAATCCAACTTCAATTTTTTTATTGACATCCAGACAAAAAATTTGGATTTCTAAATTCAAATTCAAAGTTTCTAACCCAAGTCCATGTTTCCAAACGTGCCAAAAGGGAATTTGTAAGCTGTTGTGTGCTGCTCTTTTTATCATTCGACTCGTTCAGCATTTTATATGTGTAACTGAATCCTTTTTTAATGTTACCTTTTGTTGACCATTTTTTCCATCTATCTACGTGATATATTTTTCTTCATATTGGAAAATCAAAAGCCATGAATGTTCTAACATTTCGAGTTTACTTTTACTAATTTAGCGATCTATTTAACTTTCAGATACAATGGTGTGGCGGGTAGCGATGGCTTTAAGTGTGTGCTGCTTATTTGCTATAAGAATGGCTGAGGGCATAACTTCCGCCAACAGGTTTTATGATGTTATGCATTAGAAAATTACTTTTCCATATTAGATACTACTGCAACTATATTCCCTTCTCTGCCGTCCCCCCAAATATCTTCATTGATCCAGAAAAGAAAAAAAAAAATTCAAGCAAAAGGGATGAAAAGAAACTGTGATTGTTGGTATATTGTTTTCAAGGGTGAAGTGCTAACCCTGGTCGAATGCACACTCCTATTGTTCCAAGCATTGTTTGCAACACCTGTCTGGTACCGGTTCTTCTTAAACAACGATTACGGAAGCCTTTTGTCTTCATTGACTACAGGGCTGTATTTAATGTTCAAACTCACATCTGTTATTGAAAAGGTATAAATGCCGTACTCTCAGACTTGTACATATATGTGATTTCTGATTTTGTTGAATCTCTCTGTAATACTATGATTCCATTCACATGATATTTTGCCTTATTATTCACAACTTGAAATTGTTTTTAGGTTCAATCCTTCTATGCTGCCCTAAAAGCATTGCCGCAGAGGGAAGTTCATTATGGGTCATATGCCATATTGGAACTGGTATCTAAAGGGTGAAATGGAATTTTTAGTTCAATTTAAAACTTCTCTCCACCTACTGACCTAAAGAAAGGCTAATTGACTAGGGCAGAAAAATGCCTAAATAATTCATGCCATTTCTCATTGTTTGGGCTGTGGTTCTAACATTTTGGTTTGTTTGATAATTTCATATCTTGCACATATTTGCAGTACTTTGCTTAAAATCTTTCAACCTCCAAGCCTAAAGAAAAGAATGTTTTCTTTTGATAGATTTTTCATTGACATCTCTAAATGCATATTTTGCTTGTATATTTATTTTGTTAATTCAACCATTCAGTTTAATACTCCATTTATGTAGGTCATACGTGTGATATTTCAAGTTAATTGAAAATGTGCAGTTGTTTATTGAATTTGTGACGTTTTCATGCCTTAAAACATTTTTAGCAAAATATATTATTCTTGATCAATGTGATACATGTATCAATTTGACTTGAAAATTGACAGCATGATAAATTTGGATACGTTGTTGAATCTAGTGACTGATCCGCTGTATAAAATGTTAAAAAAATAGTGTAACTATTTCACTGGTGAAGTTGATCTCTAATAATATATAATGTTAGGGATGTGTAGATACCAATTTACACTGCTGCAACAATTATGAGCTTATATTTCGCTTATCTTTTTATACAATCTATTTTTTGTTAAATTATCTGATAGATTTAATGCTTTATTATATAGATCGGCATGTGAAATCTCAAATTAACTCGCATCATGAAAATTTCAACAATTATTCCTTACTATGTTCTATGATTAAGTTTTCATCCCTTATTGGTATTTATCCTTTATACTAGCATATATTTCATTTATTACAGGTAAATGAAGCTGGAGACCTCTGTGCCATATGCCAGGAAAAGATATAAGCACCAATTCTGTTGTGTTGTAAACATATTTTTTGTGAGGATTGTCTCTCTGAATGGTTAGTTTATACCTCCTATTTATTGCAATTGTATATTGTGAAGTAAAGGTTGGATTGGTATCGCTGAAAGTTTTTTTCTTTAAAAAAGGAAAATTGAATCATGTTGTTCCTATAATGAGTCTCAAGTATAAATTGGATAGTCTAGGGCTTTTATCATCAAGCTTAAAAATTATGTTTAGAATTATTCAATTTGGCTATTGTTAAGTATCCAACCTAAAACCAATTGGCAACAGGTGAAGAGCTCAACTTGGATATAAGTCCATACAAAATCTAGTACTTAATTGATGTGGGATAACACCAATTAAGACCCCCTTACATATAGTTCAACAAGAGCCTACACATGGATAACTGCACCGGCGGTCATCAACTTGACGTGAACACAACCTAGGTGCTGATGCAATGTCAAGCATCCACCCTAAAATCATTTGGCAACAGGTGAAGGGTTTAACATGAATATAAGACCACAGAAAATCGAATACTTAATAGCTGTGAGATAACACCACTTTACAACTACAGGTGGAAGGGGTATATGTTAATATGCTGTATATAAATGTTTAACATATTTCCTTTGGTTAATAAGACATAAATATTTTACTCCTTTATCGAATCCTAATTTGTTATTGACTTTTTGGAATATCTATAATTGAAGCAATTGTGAAGTTTAGTTTGTCAAATTTAATATGATAAAAGTTGCCCTGCATTTGTAGCATGATTTCGTTGGAGAAAGAGATTTGATACTGTCAAACATTAGTTTGCTAGCGTAAAGTTTTGGAAGAGGAGGGGACAAAATAAATAATCAGTGCCTTTCATAGTAGTTAGAACTTTCACCTGTTGAAGCGAATGGGAGATTGAGAATAAACATGCCATATAAAAATATAATATATTTCCTTGCATTGTACATAAATATTTTACTTCTGTATAAGTTCTAATTTGTTATTGGAATCTATGGTTGTATAGCAATAATTGATTGAACTTGCCCCTGCATTTGTAGCATGATTACATTGGAGAAAGTTCTGAAAATATTTTACATTGGTTCGCTGGTGTTAAAATTTGGGAACAGAGAGGGAACACTGTACAAACCTGTACCTTTCAGCAGGCAGAACTTTCTCCTAGTGAAGTGAATGAGAAATAATTTTAGATGCTCCATCTTCAGTAGGCAGGATTGCGTTGAATGAAAACCATTTCTAAAATGCTTATTGACTATCTGCATATGCTTTAACATAATACGTTGATACCTTCACTTGCGATGAAACCCACACATTGCTCATATGTTGGTAGACTGCTATATTAAAAGGAAACACAAAATGGAAACTGAAAAATGGTAGGGCCGTAGGAGAACGGTTCCATTCCAAGGAGAAAACAGGGATCTATACTTTTACTGAAATTCTGAAAATTTATGACTGCTATTGTACGTGGCACTTGCCTGCCTGACACTTGTACAATGTAGTGCCTAGTTGCCTAATGACCTGAAGTATTGCTTATCTATGAAATTCCGCTCTGAAATGTTTTCTTAGATAACTTATCAAACTGAAACATTTAATTTTTGAATATTTGTGGTAGTGTAATTGACATATATGATCAGTTTCATCCCTTGACCATTGTTGGTTACTTATATTTCAGGTTTGAGAGAGAAAGGACTTGCCCACCGTGCAGAGCTGTGTTTAAAGCTGCAGATCTACAATCTTTTGGGGATGGGGTCAACAAGTTTGTTTTTCCAATTGTTTTAAATCCAAATTTTAGTACCACACCACAGCCTTTTTTTTTTCTTTTTTAGGCTGTGCTCTCCAACAGGTTGTCTTGTGTTTTAGATTGATATACAGGGAGTGAACTCTCTCATCCTAGGCTGCTAGTAATATTTGCAGTATAATTCAGATAGTAGAAACATATTAGCAGCATGTGCAATCATTCTGTGAATGTGGTTAATTGAAGGTGAGCTGAGCTTTCAAATGGAAGGAAGGATTCTAATGTTTTATTACATTACTTTATTAAATTTGGTACTTGACTGATAAATGAAAAGGCATTCAGGATAACATTTATTCCAATCATGAATGTCTAACTTATCTGAATTAGTGAGTTTTATATATGCATCTGAGGGTATGTTGGGCTGCTTTAGCATAAATACAGAACTTATCAAAATGTTTAATACTACAATTATGTGGCTGTGAAGGCATGATTTAATTATTGAATTTACCAATTTTTTGGTTGATGGCTTGTATATTGATATAACTCTCCTTCCTATTTCGTCACATACAATTAGATTCGATTTGCGTGCCCAAAAACCCATTTTCTTCATGACGAACATGTATCAGCATGCATTTTAATCCGGTGCAGTTGAATTCTGCCTTTTGTCTTTTTGTATATATACATGCATAGATACATTTATGATTTACAGTTGGTGAAAGAAGATGATTTTTTGTTATTATTATTGTTAATATGAGCACCTTAGTTTGGATCATAGTGATGCATCAATGGTTTGTGGTCCCGTAAAATTCCAATTTTTCCCCCTAGTGGAGTGGTGCCAGTTGTTGGTGATATATCATTTGACATCATGATACGATATGGGTCTGCCAAACAAACAATGAAGGTCATAGTCTTGCAAGTGCATGCTGCTACTCTGGCCGACATATATATTCATACCTCGGTTGGCTTGTTCAACTCTCAACGCTCAACCTGCACGCTGCCAATTACCAATTCACGTTTTACTTTGTTACTCGCTGCCTGCACGTAGATATCTTGTTTGATTTCTCACATATACAATTCAATGCAGTGTGAGATTTACTCTCTTTTTGTGTTGATTGATTGCACAATTATCTTCTTTTTCTTTCTTGAAGAGTAAGTTTTTCTTCCAAAGGCATTTGAGCTGTTTCATTCGACGAACATTAATTGCAACAGAAAAAATCGCTATCACCTCACTAGCTAAAACTCTTTGTATTTATTATTTGTGGGGTTTGTTTTTTTTTTTTTTGGCCGTTGCAGTGGTTGCTTCTCTCCATCGATTTATCACATACAAAACCTACCACAATTGAGATTTGACTTAGGAAAAGAAAAGTATTCCCATGTTAACCAGAAGGATTATTGTACGTGTATGTATGTATGTATGCATGCATGCATGTATGTACAAACAAGATAGTGTACCACAATTGAGATTTGACTTAGGAAAAGAAAAGTATTTCCATGTTAACCGGAAGGATTATTGTACATGTATGTATGAATGTATGCATGCATGTACAAACAAGATAGTGATGTTTCATTAAGTCCGTATCCGTTTACTCATCGCCGGCTTTTCCACGCACTTCCCAAGCTCGCCAACTAGCTGGCTCCATCTCCTGCCATTCCACACTAAGCCGCAGGTCCAATGATAAATGGCTAAAGTTGGAGTGAGGATGAGGATTCAAATTCAATACACATTGGCCATATATATATATATGTGGGTGTGTGTGTCAGAAAATTATAGCAAAGTTGGAGGAGCGGCGTGGATGTTTAAGGAGGTAGCTAGCTCGCTGATAAGTAGCCTGATCTCAAGTCTCGACCATAACAACAAAATGGCGAGTAATCAAATTCGCTTGAGTTTGTCTCCTCCACCTTAATCATATGGATGTTTGAAGGACCGGATTGCAGGATTTTGCACAGGCTGATGCCTTTGAAAAGTTTGAGTTCCCTTAATTTAGCATCAATAGACAATAGCAAGAGGGTGATCGTTGATGATGATGGCAAATAAGGCTAAACTAGAGTGGTCTCCACATGGCCACCCATTCTCTATGATGCTAGAGGAGGCCAGGCCAGGGTTACAGCTTACAGGAAAAATGGACTTTCTATTGGCATTTGGAATTCTGTGACATTTTCAGACGTTTAGGAAAAAATGTGCAACTTACAGTCTAAAAGCAACATATTATCTGCTATGACTGTTATGCACCTACTCAGTCTCTCCCCACCCCACCCACCCTGCCACATTGTATGTCTCGTATCATGTCATCGGTATAATTATAATATATATATACATATATATATATATCCAAAATATAAATTTTGGACAAAACTTTGAAAGGAAAGGGTGTCCACGTGGCATCTTTCTTTTCATTTTTTTAAGATTTTATTATTTAGATTTTTTTAGTTAGGGAAAAAATAAAATGAAAAAAATTGAAATTTGGGTTAAATTATTTTAAATATTTAATTTTTGGGTTATTTACGCGTTCGGATTGTTTCAATTGAAGTCATTTTAATTTTAGCTCATTTTTTGTTCGAGCCATTGAGATGAAATTCGAGTTGAACCATTTTGACTATTTTATTTGCCAAGTTTTTCGAGTCATTTCAGTTCAGGTCACTTTAGTTTTCGAGGCATTTTGAGTTCAAATCATTTCGATTTTGGGTCAATCGAGTTTAATATTCGACTTAATCGAGTTTGGATCATTTTAGATTCGAGTCATTTTTTGTTTGAGTTAATCGAGTTTAACACTCAGGTTAATCATACGAAGGAGGCATCTATGTGTCAATTTTTTTTTAAGATTTATTATTTTGGTTTTCTTTGGCTGAGAGAAAAAATAAAATTAAAAAGATGTAAAATTCAGGCTAAACCATTGAGAGTATTTAAATTTTGAATAGCAAAAGAGTACAATGCCTAGTCGACCAACTCGAGCTTTAATTACCTAAATCTAAGATGATCAAAACTTAAAATAAACCAAACCCGAAATGACTCAAACCTTAAATAGCCAGAACCTAAAGTGACTTTAACAATTAGCTCAAAATGACCTGAATCCTAGATGACTAAATTTAATAAACTTGAGTATTAAACTTGATTAAATCCGAACCTGATTAGTCCAAGTGTTAAGCTTAATCAATACAAACCCAAATGACCCCAATTAGATTAACTTAATGTTAAGCCCAATTGACCCGAAACTAAAAATAGCCTGAACTCTAAAAACATAAATCTGAAATGATTAAAAGCTATAGTGGCTTAAAATCGATATGACTCAAATTAAAAAATATTTAAAAATTTACTAATTTAAAATGATCTAATTCAAAGCTAACATGATCAAAATTAACTCGACTCGCCCAATTAACAAGTCAAATTTTATTTAAGTTTTCCTCTTTTCCTTTTTATCTTGAAAGAAATTTAGTTTACCTATTTTTTCATTTTTGTTTTTCAAAAATCCTAATTAATAATTTTTTTTACTTATTAAGAATAATTTATTATATATTTATTTTTATTTGCATATATAATTTTTCTTGTGCTCAATATATTATATATTCTTTTATTATCATTAAAATTAATAAAATTTATTTAAATTAAAAAATATTATAATTAATTTATATTTTTTATTAATAAAATATTAAAAAAATAATAGTTTCAGAGCATCGCAGTAGCAAGCGACTAATATATATATATATATATATAGCAAAACAATTAATTATATCATCGATTTATGACTTGTCTATATAAATATAAGGCTTTGCCTCCACAAGCCGAGACACAGGACAGGAGTCAGAAAGTACCTGCTCTATTCTTTTTCTTTTTCTCTCTCTTCCTTTATTCTTTTCTGAAATATATAATTTTATGAAGTGTATTTATCCAAACGTGTTTGATTTGGTGGTAAGTATACGTAACAGAGACATACAAGTCTCTGTTTGGATGGGTATGCGGTGCAGTGGGTTCAGTTAGCCCTATTTTTTCAATGGACGTTAACACTTGCGCCGGTGCATCTTACTTACAACCCATGGTTCATACATAAGGGTGTGTATTTGATATTCAAGTATACTATTTTTTACATAATCATTATTGATAGTAATAATGATTAGATTAGAAGGAATTTTTTTATTTTTTTCTCTGATTGTTTGGCAACATATTTTTTTCATTAATTCTGTAGTTATTGAGTTGCAGAATGTGGGAGGAGGAAGGGTATGAGTTGAGGATGAGAAGGAAACAGTAGAGTGGGCGTCAGCCGCATGCCATCTCTGTTGCATCAAATCAAAAGTTTAGCAATATTGTCATATCAGACAGGAAATCGGGAAATGTTTAGCCATTAATAATAATGGGAATTGATTTGCTTTAGTCAAAGGTTGTATTGTAAGAGAAGAGACTAGACGGTAAAAGAAGGGGAAAAAAAAAAAGAAGAGGGGGGCAGGGAGAGAGAGATAGAGAGAGAGAGAGCGGTGGAAGTGATAGTTTGGTAGAGTGAGAACTGGCAAGTGGGAATTAATTATTGTATAGAATTTTCAATGTTCAAACAGTCAGAAGAAAAGAAAGAGAGATGGATGGATGATTGTCGGATTTGAGGGCGATGCAGCATTAACAGTGAAGTCAATGTTTAATCCAACGACACATATTATAAAGGAAACCGCTATACATGTATTTCACACCCACTTAACTACTACCCAGTGCCCACTGCTTTATCGCTCGTCGCCATCAGTCACTCGCTTGCCTATATATTCATATATTCAATCATTCGCTCAAACTGAAGCACTAATTAGTAAAACGAAAATGTATGAACGATGAGAGAGAGAGAGAGAGAGAGAGAGAGAGAGAGAGGTTCTACTCTACTAATCTCCAATATTGTGCTTTGCCTTTTACATCCTTTCATTTCTTTTCTTTT
>JBBYHK010000002.1:5942375-5957485 GCA_038382065.1 Adansonia grandidieri
ATTGAGGTCAAGTTCTCTTTGCTTGACTTTGAAGACGATCCTAGGGTTCTAATTCCATCCAATCGGGTTTTAGTTTGGGTTTTCATCCTAAGGTTTGGATTAGAAATTCTTGAGCTTAAGTTTCAGTTCAACGAAGAAAACCTTCAAACTTCTCAAATTTCTCATCTAGGAATTTGACCTCCAACTAGGTCTTAGAAAGTTCTTGTTAGATTTGGTTGATTTCCTTATGCACTTAGGTGGTAATACCGTCGACCACTGTGCCAAGTCGAGGCTTTTATACCAAATGATGTGGTTTGATTTAGATTTACAACTCTTGCATGACATTTCATATAAACAACCTCTAGTAGGGAAAAAGGAAAGAAAACAAAGAGATAGGGAGAATAAAGAGGAGGAAACAGGGGGAGTGAGTTGTTATGCCTAACCATGTTAGTACGTGGGGAACCGAAAAACACAAGAAATTGATGAAGGCTTCAAGGCGTGTAGCAATGCCACTTTCTTTAAGGTTTTATTCGCCTCCACCATTGATTAGGTATATAAAAAGGTTTACTGGCATATGAATCTCGAAGATACATTGAAGCCCTTTGATTGATGGCGTTTTGCATTGACGACATTAATCCACTATGTACTAAGAAGTGTATAGCAAAACTATCAAAATTTATTTGCAATTTTCTATGTAGTTTTATATCTACATCTTCCAAACGAGAATCATTCTATTTATAGGCAAAGATATGCCTCTTCACGTAGACATACCTTTTCCAAATACATGTCCATTTGAATAGTCACGTCATTTAATAAATAACCAAGAAACATCACTTTTAATTAAATAATTAAGAGACATTACTTTATAATTATTGAAGACATGACCTTTCATTATTTTAAAAGTGTTCCAACAAACCAACATGCATTTTCTACGTTATCACCTTCCTATGTCCACACTCTCGAGAATCTTGAGATGAAGGATCCCAGTAAGAGCAACTCATCACATCACTAATAGAATTTGAAAGACACTAACAGTAACATAACATTAATGACATAAACTACCTGACTCACAGACATGTATGGCCACCTTTTAATGGACGCAATTACTATAGTTAGCAGCTTGCAATACCAAAAGCCTAAATTACCTTTGTTTCCTTCCAATGACAAACCTAACTAACTTGAATATTAACAAAAAAATTGACCCTTAAAAATATTTTCTGAGCAAAAAGAAGCACAAGAGAAACAAATATATCTTTTTCAAAATTTACCAAAAGCGCATGAACAAATATATGGAAAGTTCATATGAACATTAAAAGCCAAGGTGATTTTGACTAGTTCTTCAACTCGTTATTAAAGTGCCTTCCAATTTAATTACTTTTTAAAAATATGCTAATAAAAATAGAGTATTCTCTTTTTTTCATGTATTTACGTTAATGTCAAATGAAAATATCTTTGAATGTTTACAAAATTTTTATTATTTAAATATATATCTCCACTATTATAATA
Source organism: Adansonia grandidieri (assembly GCA_038382065.1). Taxonomy (NCBI): domain Eukaryota; kingdom Viridiplantae; phylum Streptophyta; class Magnoliopsida; order Malvales; family Malvaceae; genus Adansonia; species Adansonia grandidieri. Next base: position 5,943,861 of record JBBYHK010000002.1, read on the forward strand.
TGTCTTGCTCGCTTTAATGTTTCCAACCTCACATTTTAGACCAATTTAAAAAGCGATATCCATCCCTCTTAAAAAAATATAATGGAGTCCAAAACCATGCTTAATATATATATATATTTTTAATTTTCTTAAATAGTTATGTATGGCATATCGTCTCTCTCTCTCTCTCTCTCTCTTTCTCTCTCTATATATATATATACACACACACACACACATACATATTCTTAAATTGATATGTTCTCTAAATACTAACTAAAAATAATATTTAAAAAGAGAATTGCATTTATATAATATAAATTTTTTTATCTGAACATCTCCTTTATTTTACTATGATTTTTTCTAAAAAAGAACATGCAAATGAATTTAATTACTCTGATCAACAGTAACGTGATCTGTTAATAAAGTTCTAAACTTTTAATTCCAATTATTGGATTAAATCCTAACAACCTCAAATTATAAGAAAAAAATTAATTATTCTGCTGTGTCGCAACGTAATGATATGAATTATCCCGCGGCCGCATGTTGAAATAGAATAAAAGTCACAGGTAATTATATTTTACTATTTGTTGAGTTAGCATTATGATTTATCTATAACTAAATCTAAATTATTATGAAATTTAATTTCCTTTGAATCTATCTGGCTTGATACTCCTGGACCCAGCCCACATGATTCACCCTCTTAAGAGGGAGAGGAAAAGATCAATTTGGGGCAAGATTGAGGTTCTAGTCTTAGCACTTCCATTCCCATTTCGGCTAAAACTCCTTCCTTTCCTTTCCTTTCCTTTGTACCCAAAAGGGGAAATAAAAGAGAATGAAGTACAATTTACTTCGAGTTAAAGGGAAAGAAATCTGGTGTTAAAAAAAAAAAAAGGACAACACTGGTATTAAAAAAAAAAGGACAACTTATGTATCCTAACATGAAATCACTATTCCCTTATTTCCTCACAAGAAATAACCACATAGTATCTCCGTGTGCATTCCCTCCTTCTCTCCCTCCTGACTGAAATTAATTAATTAATTAATTACAATAAATAATTAAAAGCACAAGTTTTGCATTGCATTGGAATTACTGTACAAAAGTTGAATGATAAATTTTACAAAATTCCCTTTCCCTAGACCTCTATCATATTCATACTATTTTATTGAACTGCTAATCTCTGGAGATGATCCAAGAAGACCTCAAAGCTGACATCATCAGTAAAGATTATGTCTCCACCCAGCTGATGACCATCTGTGTTGTATGTCGCTGAAGGATTCAACTTTGCTAGAAGAAAACGGGCCTGACAATCAAAACATACTCTTAATAAAACTATAAACCTAAGAAGATGAAGAAGAAGACAGGGCAGAATGTTGTTCAAAATCACAAAGACTAATCACAAGTTTTTAAATACTGCATGGCTGGCGCAGGCCAAGGCCTAATTGTTTAAACAAAAAGGACTACCACTCAAAAGCAGAGACAAGCATGGATGAACAATAACGGGTGTTATCCTTCAAAGACGAAAGTGGGATAATAAATTCGTGGTACTCTCAATCATAGTCGTATAACTTCATCTGCAATTAAACACTTTAATATACAGACCAAGAAGAACAGCTACTGACCTGTGAGCCATGCTGGTCACAAATTACTAGTCGAGGAAACGGAAATCATTCCTTGATTATTGCATCTGCATCATCACAGGGAGCTTGCAGCAACTGGGCAAAAGCCTACCGGGAACAAATGATCATAAGAACAAATATGTAAGGCCCACTTATGCCAGCACTGTTTGTCAATTCCGAAGGCTCTATTTTTATTTTTTAAATCTTCAAATTTATTTAAAAATAAAACAAAAACTATATTTGTTAGGACTTTCTCTCTCTCTCTCTCTCTTTTTTTGGCTCAAAAATTATTTAAGACTTTCTGTCATGACTTGTATGAGATCATTAACTATTTAAATTACTTTTTCCCTAAGCAAATATGCTGGCAAAACAATGCAATATTAGTACTGATTTTGTAAATTTCTTCTATTTTAACTTTAAGGGATTAATTGGAGCTCTAATCCATAGATTTAGAATATTTTACACTGAGTAGGCTATCTTATCTTAATCAGTGTTTAGCTTTTTTTTTTTTTTTTTTTAAGTATTAGTGCGTTAGGTTATATTTAATATCTTTCATTATTAGGGCACCGTCTAAGCACTTCTTGTCTAGTTCGGGAGATTTTGGATTAGGAGCATTTAGATTTGATATTTGAGTTGCTAGAAATAGATTCCTGACCCTTTGTTCTTCTATCTCCCTCCCTCTGCTTTCCCTTTCCCTCTGTTTTTCCCCTTTTCCCCTTCGTGTTCCACATCACATATGCAACAGAGTGATTGCTTATGCGATCATGGTGAAAGGCAGTTCTTTTATATTGGCATGTTCTTACTTTCTTACAATTTAATCATAGCACTTCTACACAAGAAATAAATTAGCTGATACATGGTTAGTTCCTATATCCTAATACAATAATTATCAAGGCTTAGGGGCCAACAAAATTATCATAATCCAGTCTAACTATAGGCAAAACACAAACAAATGTTACCAATGCAAAAAATAATGGGGAAAAAAAAAAAATCAAAATTCAAGGTCAAGGTCTCTAAACCTAAGGGCCAAAAGACTTCGTGACCAGCAGTAATATTTCTTGTTCAATAATGAAGCCATGCTAAAAAAAAGCCGTATAGTTCTCTGTCTAAGATAAGAGACCATAATGTTCTATTCAGAAGAAACAAAGACAAAAAACAGACAGCCTCTGCTAAACATAAGGGTACTAATGAAAGGATAAAGTTTTTGGATGGCAACTACATTTTCCAAGATATCATCAAGTGAAAGGTTGGAAATATTTACTTCATAACTCTCAGTAGCCTTCTGCAATTACACTTTGCCCAACATCAGACCTCCGGTATATATCAGCTTTGCTTTTCCATTTTTTTGGATAAATATAAGCTTGCTTTTTTTTTTTTAAGTTGCATTTCAACATCCAAAAGAAGAATGTCTGCTACAAGTGTATGAGTAAAGTAAAGCCTCACAAGCTTACCGGCTTATACCCCATCGTGTACATTCAAGAAAATTCCAAATTCAAGAAAATTTACCTGATGCTCAGGTTGATTTTGGTATACAGCTTTTCGCCACTGAGCAATAGTTGAGCCATGAAAAATAACAATGGTGAAATAAGAGTCCAAAAGCAGGATCCTGTCAGCAGCAATGGGAGCCACATCAAGCAGTGCTGCTTCTGGAGCAGACTGAAATGAGTAAGAAATCAGTGAAGGTTGAATCATCACAACTGAATTGCCAACATTTTCCCGGTTCAGGATCATTCTAAAGTATGCCGTCTCATCAGGACTGTTATTGAAAACCTATAAAGTATGAACCAGCCTAGTTGAAGAAAATAATCCAGTATAATACATAACCTATAATAGTCATAATTTTCAATTACTCAGATGAAAGGAAAAATGGATTTAAAAACCAAGATGGAAAATACCTGGACAAACTGTGATCGCCGCAAATGAAACATGAACTGAGGAAATATTGAAAACATTGGAGACAGGCTAAAAGAAGATGAGCTATCCTTTTGGTAATCCCCAAACCGAGAACATAAATGTATCAATGCTTTATCCAACCATCTTATAGGGTCAAATTCAGCCTGCATGCCAATATTATGTTAAGAATAGTACACACCACAATTACACAGGTCAAAAATTGCAGAGGACTCAAAGCAACACTTCCAGGATTAACTGAACAGACAGCAGGAAAAGCCCATGTGATAAAACTTTAGTTTTAGGAAATTTATTATTTAGCATTGCAAGCCAATTCATATCTCCTTGCTCACAAGGATCCATAAGTGATACCAAATTTTAGCAAATAGAGAAAAGTAATTGCTTGGGCTAGAAAAAAAAAATACATAATAGAATAATCAGAAGAAAAAGTAACTTGGTGAGGATAGATCAAAGTAATGAATGTAATACAAAACCTCAATTTGTACAAATGAAATCAAGAATATGGAGAAACAGCAAGCAATTTTAGGAGATGCAAACAACAGATCATAAAAAAGCCAAGCATCTTTCTGCATACAGGGTAAGATTTTAATAAAATCTCAATGGGATTACACCAGATCATATAAACGCCCATTCCCAGAGAACTAGGATCTATCTGTTAGTGGTTTCCAGCATTTTGCAGAATGACTAAAATAGTATTATTCTGCTGAAATTTGATGTTGAGTTGCCGGGCAAAATACATATAACTTTCTCTTTAAGATATGTTAAGGAACTATGCCTCAGTGTCTTGTTTGCACTTCCTGGTCCCTAAGGGAGGAAGAATCTTGAAGTTGTGTAGCCAAACCCAAAACTACAAAACTGGCTCTTTTAAATCCCTTCTCTTAAATGACTTGGATTTCTTTATAATCACACTTTTTCCCTTTCTAAATTTGGGGCCTTTTGGAATATTTCTGACGTAAAAGAGGCAGTGCTCCTTTTATGAATTTCTTTCATTTTCCTTTTTAAGTATTACCTTTTTATGGAGAAAAAAAAAAAAAAAAAGAGCCTGGAGGAGCCGGTCCCACAATTATACAAGACATTGCCTCAAAATATCCAAAAGGCAGCTTCTTAATGGCCCTCTAGCAGACTAAGGTGTTGTTTGATAAACTGAAAATAATAAGTGCTGAAAAATTAAGTACTGAATTTTTAGTACTAAATTTATAAGCACTGAATTTGTATAATAAAAACTGTTTGGTATATTATTGAAAATTATGTATTGAATATAATTATAATGTTTGATAACCGGAAATGTTAAATCTTGAAAATTATTAATTTCAAAGTTATTAATTTTAATTTAATAACATTTTATATCATTCTAAATAGATTTGGATAAAAATTAAATGTTTAATTTAAATATTTCAACTTTTGTATTTAAAAAATAGATAATGTAATTTAAATAAAATTTTTTTAAAAAATAAAATTGACTATATCCCTTCTACATTAAGTGATAAGTAGCTCTTTACCTACTCATCATATTTAACACTTTTTTGTTGAAAATTTTAACCTAAGTAATATTTAACATAAGGTATCAAATGCACTGAATTTTCAATGCGTCATCAAACACACCCTAAGGCATTGTAGTTAAAGGTGGGTACCTTGATACCACCCAAGAAGCAAGGTGCAACAAGCCCCCTAGCATTAGTGAAGCAATATATAAATAAATATTTACATATGCGCTTGTGGTTTTGCATAAAATATTGGCTTGTATGAAATACTGGTTCTACCATGAACCATTTGGACTAAAAAACTTGAAATATATTATGTTTGACACAATGATTACCTCAATTTCCATTTTGAAAGACACTAGGCGTGCCATTACTACAGCTGCTGCTTCTTGGTCAAATCCGGCAATCAAGTCCTACGGCATAAAAGTCACTTGATTAGGTGAAACTTGTAAAATACTGATCAGTAAAAAGGAGAGTCCAGAAGCAGATCACACCTGGTATATAGTCCTAATGCGGATGAGGAATTAAAAGGGGATAGATAAGAAGGAAAAGAAGCAAAATCATTCAAGTTTACCCTAAAGAGGGGGATAAGGGACCTAGCAAACTTGTCACATTCACCAAGAAAAATATCAATTTATAATCATTACTGAGGCATTTGGTGCCTTCCCATCTCATGATTCCAATAGAATGTGATTCTTAGGAATTAAATTGCTGGAATATAATATTACAGCATTTGACATAAATGAAAAATTGATGATTAAAATCACGAGAAAATTACATTGATACGTTTGGTTCACTAAACATTTTAGTAGGAATGTGAGTATAAATACTAAAATTACCCTTATCAAGTAACTTTTTAGATTATATATGTACATATAATCATTACATTTGAATTAGAACTTTTCTTTAGTGATCTATGTACATGATTTAAACAAAAATACTAATTCATTTTTTCATCTTATATAGTTATATGGTAATAATTCGAGTTTTTAATAGGTTTTTTGTGAGATCTTTTTATTTTAAATATATATTTGTGATTAAAATACAAAAAGATGACTTTCTAAAAATTTTGAACAGGTAATTTATTTTTTTTCAAAATTCAATTATAAAATATTTTAAAAAATACAAAAATTTAAACAATAAAGTTTGTGTAATTACATTTAAAGAAATAAAATTTATGTAATTAAATTTAAAAATAAAAATTAATTTTGCTAGCCTTTTTCTCGTTTTGATATAAAATTTTTTTAATAAATTTCTAATTAATATCATTCTTTTGTAAGATTGAAAGGACAATTTTGTCTCAAAATTTTATTTTAAGTTTCCCACAGCTTGGGAATGTAACTTTACCAAACCCGTAGGAAGGGAAGGCATTCCATGGTTCATGATAATGAGATTCCCATGGGAAGGCTACATTCCCAAAAATATAGTCTACCAAACATGGGAATTTACATCCCACCAATTAAATTCCTAGGAATGTGAGCACATTACATCATACCAAACGCACCCTAGGTGATAAAGGATCATCACTACCATTTTTTTAAAAATATTTTTTCATATGTAAGTTTGACTAAACTCCAATTTTAGTCTAGGACTAAGATCCAATATTCACTTTAGTCCATTTTGTTGGTTCACAACTGTTATGTTGATTATGTATTAGATAATGTTATTTTATCAATACTAAATATAAAAAATACCAACTTAAAAAATTCAAATAGTGAACAACATATACACCCTTCACAATTTATTAAATTAAATATTTATCCTTAATAAATGACTTTTTATTTAATTAAAATTTTTATTTCTATTTATTTCTTTATAACACTGAATATCTTAATTATTAAAACAAAATTTCCTTATTATCATAACTAATGATTGATTATACTCTATTATTTTATCATTAATGTGGCTAATTGTATTTAATCAAAACTATAGGATAAGTGTTGAAATTTTCAGTTGTACAAATATAGAAAAGCCAGCAAAACATAATTTAGAAAGTAATATAATTCAAATTTATAACAATCATTATTGATTATTGTGAGTTTCAATTTATTTTTACGTCATGATTACCTTTCACCTATGCCAATAGTAGTTTGAAAGCCTAGGACATGTTTTGTGTATTCGCATACTTTGCTTTTTCTTTAATTTTCCTTCGATTAAATTCAAAATATATCTCAAGACCTATAATTTATGTTATGTATTACTAGAAGTAACATATAAGGGTTATAATTTTCATATATTCAAACAAAACATCAAATTTTGTAAAGAAAACCAATAAATTAAATATATTTTAATCATTAATTAGTAATATGATTTTCATTTTAAGCTATTTTTATTTAAATAGTAATACGAGTAAATACATCATAAATAACTAAAAACAAGTACACCCACTATGCAAGTGGAAGAACAAAGAAATGTGAAAAAAATATGTTAAGGAGTAGTTTTTCTTTTTTTTTTTTTTTTTTAATATAAAAGTAAGAGACCTTAATGTTATTGTTTTAATTAGGTTTTTAAGTAATTTTATTGAATGAGTTGGTGTCTGGCTAACTAATGGAACTAATTAAAATACTAAACATGGTTCAATGATTGATGTAATAATTATCTACATGCTATGCTTTATTCATTATTGTTACTTATTTATTAGATATTATTTTTATTATTAAAAAATAAATTTTAATATAAACATTATGATATTTGCTTATTAATTATCCACATCCGTACATTAGTAACTTTAAAAAGATGACTTAAGTTTTTAAGGTCATATGGCAAATTGGCTAGTTGCATCCAAAGGTACAAAATTTATATAAGCCAAAAGGGAAAACAACATTTAAATCATAATCTAATGAAAAAAAAAAAAAAAAAAAAAAAAAAGAAAAGGGAAGAAATGTAAGTGGAGGCATGGAGAGAAACTACCGAAGAGAAATTGCTACTGAAAAAGCAAGGACCAAAATCATTATATCATGGTTCAATGCCATCTTCACTAGTATAATCTGTTTACTAATTTATGGTGATTGGCTGGGTGCAAGGGTGTGCATGGAAGGGGGCATCAACGAAATGCAGCACATACCATCGATTTAGAGTGATGAAATCTCGTTTGATACAATAGCTGTTTCAGCAGCTAGGTACTGCAACATAGGATGAATGGATATTTCATTTCTACTCGCTCTTTCACAAAACCAGGCTCTGCCTTTAAAATCCCAGTCTCTTTAATTTTTTTTTTTTGACACAAACTGAGAAAACTAAATTTTTGTATCATTATGTGGTTCTTGGGCCATTTAGTAATTAATTTGTGTTGAATATGTGCAAATGGGAGGTATAAAGATCTCTGTTCACAGGGACATCATGTGTTTGGGTTTGTGAGTTCAACAGCTTGTTTGGAACCAGTGCATTGCAGAGGAAGGTGACAACAGCAGAAGAAGGGGTGGTAGGGTGGCAAATTTCGATTTATTTGGACGATTTTGCTAAAGTTTCTCTATTCTCCAGAAAATATTTCCTTATTGGATCAGATGTGTACTTTTGAGGTTTGTTTAGATGGTTTTTCTTATTGTTATTAAAAAAAGTAAATCACAGGAATTCCAATTCTTTTTTTCTTGTTTATTTTTTTATGGCTGGTTGGGGGTTTTGAAGGTAAGAAAATGAAAGTAAATTTGCAGGAAAGAGAAAGTGAGGAATGCTATAAATGAGGGAAAAAAAGATTAAAAAGAGAAACAAACAAAGAGCATGGAGAAATGAAAAAGGAAAAGTGATGTGGCCAAGGAAATTTACATGCTATCAAATGTATATTTCAAAAAGAGATGCCATTAGCTACAAAGTCACATCATAACCTTAAGGTCTGAACTATCCAAAATAATATACATAATAGCAATTTATCCCTTAATCTATCATACCACATGCAACAATGTGCATAAATCAGGGGTCTCATGTTGGAAAAAGGCAAAAAACTGTAGCAGGCAATACAAAATAACTTTCAAAATAAGGATCAACAAGTTGCATAATCTAACGTTTATCATCTATTGTCGTACTTTTTTACCAAGAAGTATGATTTTTAATTTAATTCCATTTCTTGTGTCATACTCCTCATAAGGCTAATGTCAGAGCTAAATTTCAGACTATTCTTCAAGTAGATGAAAACAGACATGAATAAATGTTAAAAAAACGTTAAAACCTCTGAAGCTAAATGAAGTAGTGCATAGTGCATCAAAGAGCGAAAAGTATAGACTTCTTCAGCTCTTTGTAGTTTGTAGTAGATTGATATTTTGAGATGACATGCTGTTAATAACCTATAACTTCCCCTTGTAATAGTGAAGCCAAAGAATCTTATCACAAATTTCAGAGCCCACATAAATGGTTCCTAGATTTCAATTTTTCCCTTTCTGCGAGTAGTGATTTTTGCCTCTAATCAATACACTGACACCAAATAAATTTAAACAATTACTTTCAATAATGTACAATAGTATCCATCTTTGCTCCCTCAACCAGCCTATATACTCGCACTTAACTAGTAGGCCGGTGTTGAATCCACTAGTAGCTTTGCAACAGAGTTCATACATCAAACCCTCTTACCAACATCCAAGCGAAAAAGTAAAGAAAACACACCAAACAAATTTGTAAACTGCCTAAAGTCTCAATTAATTCCTTATATACTTGTCTTCAAGCATATTAAATGAGCGTCACATTAAAATCAAAGGAAATCTTCCACATCAATTTCAACCAAGATTTCCTTTTCTAGAAAGTTGCATAGAATTCTTCAGGGACAAATTAGACATTATAGGCCTTGATGTTTTCTTTTTCCTTTTATTATTATTGCTTATTGGGAATAAACATGGAATAGCAGTGCAAATCTTTTAGGGGAACAAAATTCATCAAATAGCGAGCCATTGAAGGAGACAATCAATAATTCAATGCAAGGACAGCATCTAAGAAACATTAATAGGAAATCAAAGGCTACCTGTATGCTTCCAGGTCCAGCAACCCATCTTCTTGAAAGAGTTGTAACACGCAGTCTCATTTCACCAGTGCTATGCAGGTAACTATAGAACAATAACTGTAAGCCAAAGATGTTTGAACTGCTACAAAACACGAAAGAAAAACAAGTATCCATATAATGTATACAAGGTAAGAGTTCATACTATGTTAGAAATTGCCAATAAAATTGATTATTTGAGGACTGAAGAGTAGCATCAGGGATGTCCTTCTTAACAATTTCAAATATTAAACATAAAGACGTAGCTTGATCAAGGCCACACATTTTCCATGCATTGGTGCTTCCTTGCCCAACTATGGTCTCAGAGCAGAAAGGACCTTTCTGCACAGTTATTAACAATTAGACATCTTAGTACGGCCAGTAGAAAAAGGATACAATGTAAATCTTTGAGTTATACCTTTTCAAGAGATGCACAGGGCCCAAGAATACCCTGAACTTTGATGTCCTTTGAACAGTCTATCTCAAATATACCACTACAAACGAAGCAACACTTCATGAAGATTGTTCAATGGATCCAGTTACCATGACTTTATTTAAAAAAAAAAAAAAGAAGTTATAGAACTTGTAAACAGACAGTTCAATTGCAAAACACAAGGCATCCAGGGGTAAATGAAATTTGAAAAGAACTAACTATTGCTCTCAATAGGATACATAAACTATTTGGTGTTAAGGCAAAATATATGCTATGCACAATGGACTATTGAAAGCATGAAGAACAAAAAATTCAGAGCTGGCTCGTGTCACATACTATGCAACTATAGAAAGATGAGAGTGGCACAAGCGATGTTATCAAAGTTGGAGTATGCTCAATTTTTCAAGTTTTTTCCATATATTTGGAGGATCATACCCCCATGCCCACAGCCAAATATGTGTCTGACATGTGTCAGACAAAGTTACTTTAGGAGAAATAAGAGTCCAGGTAACATAATACACAAGCCAGTTCAACAGAACCTTACTTTGAAGATAGTCCAAGATCCTTGTCGTCAGACTGGAAAACACGCCAAAGGGAGTCCTTAAATACTGAATGGCCAAAACTTTCTGCAAGCACAACAAGTCCCCCTGTCCTCTCAACAGCAACTTTAAGTTCAGCAACACCAACCTAGTACGAAATAATGTGGCACAACAGAAGAATGTGATTTTATCTAAGGGAATTTGATGGTTGCAAGTAAGAAGCCGCCACTAGCATGCTTTTCTACTAAGTCAAAAAGAAATAATAATTATTATTATTAAAAAATGTAAGTAAATGCTAACCTGGTCAAGGGAACAAGCAAAGAGATCAAGCACATGTCCTTGGTGCACAAGCTGCTTTGCAAGTGCTTCATAGAACTTAACGGCTTTATGATAATGATGAGCAGAATCTTTGTCTAGGTCCTTGTGGGAACGTATTGGTTCAGATAAATTCTTCGAGACAATCTAGGAGGAGAAGGGTAAACAGTTAAATATAATTAATAGAAATAGATTTTTATCAGGATAAATGGAAAATAATGGAGCAGAGCAGTCATTACAGCACCAGGGCCCTCAGTTGAGGGGCCACCAATAAATGCCATGATTCGAGCTCCAGAACCAGGAATGCAGTCACCCAACAGACTGGCAGCAACACTCAAGGCAGTGCTTGTGCACCTGCTGGCTCGTTGATCAACGGGAATGGGCCAAGGATCTTTTTGGAGCTCCTCCAATATCTAGAATAGGGAAATCAGGTGATTAAAATTGAATTAGACATTTTTAAAAGGAAATTTTGCAAACAACCTACTGAATTGAGGGCAAACTCGCAGTCAGAGGCAGGTAACAGGAATCGTGCAATGCTCTCCAAAGACAAGCCCTCTCTGGCACCAGCAATGACACCGGTGGGAGGCTTGGGCTTGATAAGGAAAAAGTTCATCTGCTCAAGAAGCTGGTCTTTGGAGACATCCTTGGACCCCTTGAAGACATAGGTCTTAGGAATAGTACTGAAGCCAAGCTCATGCACATGGACGAAGGTGCCGAATGTGATCAAGCCAACAAGAGAGTTGTCGGGCAAGAGGCCAACGGCCTGGGACAATGCAGATTTGAGGAATGCCATTTCCTCTTCAATAATGGAGGTGTCGACCACAAACAAGAAGACAGGAGGAAGGGAGGAGTCCTCCGTGGGGAATTGGTACTCAATGGTGGTGTACTGAGGGAAGAGCTCAGCGGGGAGGTTTTCGTCTGAGATGGAGGCATAGTGGGGAGGGAAGTGATTGCGCTGGAAGCAGAAGGGGCAGATCCAAATCTTGGCGGCAAAATCCACGATGGAGAAGGGGTTTAGAACAGAGCGGCAATTTCGACATCGGAGAGGAGCATAGGGTAGGATTGGCATGTTGTAGAATGGTTTGATCGGGGTGTAGATGGCAGACGCTGGCACCACACAGTTGCTTGCCTCTCGCTTTGTCCCCGGCGCCACGTTACACGCCATCCGAACCCCATCCTGCCGTTCAACTCCACGAATTCGGCCATACTTCTTTTATCTTTCTGCAAATAATTCGGCCTACCTATGCTGCAAAGAAAGGGAATTGCTATTATACGAAGAGCAAAAGAAATTTGAGAAATATTAGGAGAAAGGAATTTAGTGATTCACGAAACAGCACGTATAAACAAATATAAATGCCGATTATGGCTTCTTATACCATTTGGCGATCAACCAGATCGCCCAAAATGGTTACCAGTCAATTTTTAGTATTCGGACGTCCAAAATGACTACCATTTAACTTTTAGCATTCAGGCGATCAAAATGGTTACCAGTCAACTGGCGACTGCCAAAATAGCATTTGCGCGATCTGGCGACCGCCAAAACAACTGGCGATCAGAATGGCCACTGGTCAGCTTCCACCATTTGGGCGATTGTGCAACTAGGCGACCGCCAAAACAACAGCAGACAACAATGTGACCTTTCGAAGCGGTATAACTTCAGGACTGACATCTCTCGAATAGCGGCAGATTAACAGAGTCGACCTCAAGGCACCATAGCCTGACAACTAGCTCGGCGCTAGTCACATCACCATCAAATCACCTGACACTATGTCTCCAGACAATACCTATAAAAGGGTAAGCAAATCCAAAGGTAAGAGACTCTCTTCCATTTCTGAATCTCCATTGCTATATCTCCAAACACCCGCATACTAACTTAACCATCAGAGAGGGCCCCCGGAGTACTAACTCCGGCACCTTTCTGACCTTCTTTGTATTGCAGGACCGCACTCGACCTCAACAATTGGCGCCGTTTGTGGGAAAAGAGCAAAAACATGGCTAACCAACATGCTGACGCTTTCCACAAAACCTCTTATCGTCACCGAAAGTCACAAACACCCTTCACATACCTTTGGATGCCCCAGCGCCCCTAATTACTCATCTCAACATACTTATACCACCACAAATCCATGCGATGATGTCGCCAACCTTACTGTCGCCACCTGGCCAACTTGGCTATCACGCCCACTATCAAGCCCAATTCCAAGCCATCGCCAGTTAGTTGGCCGCCATCCAGCAATCACAGCTTCAACTAGTACAACTTGTCAATTCCCAAACCAACAGCCAAAACTCACAACCTACTGATCGCCAGATACAACACGCTGAAAACATCCCAAACCCAAGACCACAAGATCGGCCCATTGCACCAGACCATACAACTCGCCTAATGGTAG
>JBBYHK010000002.1:5968160-5978735 GCA_038382065.1 Adansonia grandidieri
GGATATTTTGGTGAAAAGAATGAATTACACTGATAGATTAGTTATTGAAAGGTTCTCAAAGAGATTACATTGATTCTATAACATTTATGTGATCATGATAGGTTATGACTTATGTTTACAAATTGTAAACTATGTTGAATAAAATAAACTATGATTTATTCCCATTGCCAATATGTTAGGAACTTAATCACACAATAGGATGAAATTATTAAACTAAATCTGAAATTCAATTAAATTAGACTTAATTCAATAAAAGGTTAAACTGGAAGACTTAATTTAAGATTTCAATTAAAAAATATTATAACATAATTAGAATTTGGGATGTCCAAATTTAGATTTCTTAATATTACAAAAAGGATGTGATTGTCTTGTGAAGACAATGATGTTTTAGTCGAATTACTCTGGGACCGTTGAAAAAGTTTCACTTGTCGAATAAGTTCGATTGAGAATCAAATCCTTCATTCTTGAGCCGACTATGAACCATGGACTATGGAGTTCAATTTACTTCCAACTCGAGCTCCAACCTTCATCTCAATAAAATTTACCTTCCACCCAAACCCATATAGGTTATATGAGCTTTGGCTATAACCCCTCCCCCCTCCTTTCAACCAAAACAAAAACAAAAAGGAGTTTATAATTTACTCCAGCTTAAATGGCAAAGTAACTCTTTAAGAAAAAAAAAAAAATACAACCCAGATACAGTGAATGCGGCACAAATCACTATCCCTCATTTCCTTTCCGTGAGTAATAATTGGTCTTACGAATTAACAACTATTCCATAACATAGCATCTTCGTATTCCTCCTTGACTGAAATAAAATTAAACAAATAAATAAAAGTACAAGCTTTGCCATCACTTGACTCATCGAAATTACTGACTGCACGTAAATTATATGATAAATTTTACAAAACTGCCTACAGCTCAGCTCTATCACTATTTTATTGAACTGCCAATCTCTGGAGATGATCCAAGAACACCTCAAAGCTTACATCATCAGTAAAGATTATGTCTCCACCTGGATGATGACCATCCGAGTTATATGTCGCAGAAGGATTCAGCTTTGCAAGAAGAAAACGGGCCTGAGGATCAAACACATACATACACACACACACATACACACACACACACACACAATTAACTACACAGAAGGAAAAATCACGGTATGTAGAAGTTGAAGATCATATCATATGTGATTATTATTCAAGGTTATCCATGCTTCAGTTTAGCAAGTGCATCTGCATATCGACTCATCAACCCAACAGTCATCTTCCATTTCTTTAGTATTTAAATTGACAGTTCAAATCACAAAGACTAGTCTCACGTTTTCAAATACTACTTGCGATGGACCAGGCCTCAGCCTAATTGCAAAGTGTCCTGTGCTTTAGGAAAGAAAGGGGGAGACTAAAATCATGATAATCCTAATCATAGTCTTAACTTCATCGGCAGTAAAACACTTCAAATGCAAATTAAGAGCAATAGCTACTGACCTGTGAGCCATGCTGGTCACAAATGACCAGTCGGGGAACCGGAAACCTTTCCTTGATTATTGCATCTGCATCTTCACGAGGAGCTTGCAGCAACTGGGCAAAAGCCTACACAGAACAAATGAAGATAAGAACAAATATGTACGGACACACTTATGCCAGCACCTATTTTACCGATCCCAAAGGCTCTGCTCTTTTTCTTTTCTAATTTTTCAATTTATGTAAGGAAAAAAAAAAACTATATTCGTTAGAACTTCCCATCATTTTTTGGGACTCTCCATCATAACTTGTATGAGAACATTAAATATTTCAATTAGCTTTTCCCCAAGAAAATCTGCAGGCAAAATGATGCAGGATTAGTACAGATTTTGTTACCCTTTTTTTTTTGTCTTTTTGTCTGAATTGATTTTGTTACTTTGTTATATTGTAACTCCAAGGGATTAATTGAAACTTTAATACAAATACTTCAGATATTTTAGACTGACTAGGTTATTTTATAGTACTAAGTGTTTCACTTGTTTTTCAAGTATTAGAGCATTATGATTTTATTATTAGGGAACCCTCCAAGCACTTCTAGTTGCAGGTTAGGTGATTTTAGATTTGGAGTACAAAAATTTGAGGGTTGGGTTATTGGAATTGGAACCTGCCTCTTCGTTCTTCTATCTCTCTCCTCTATTTCTTATATGTCTAAATCTCCCCAACTTATTCTTTTGCTTTCCTTTTCCCTGTAAGGCTCCATTTGTTTTAACATAAAATGACCTTCAGAAATTGTCAGCTTTTCCTGTGTTTAGTTCAGGAAATGATCAAGCAACTGAAAATGATTTTCTAGCCAAAGGCAGATAGTGACCGTTATGAGGAAAATTGTCTTATGGATTTTGTCAGTACAACAATTTCCCCAGCTTATCTCCTCTCTCTGCTCCCCTTTTTGAGATCCTTAAGACAACACCCTATAGACCAGCAGACCCATGACCCAACTCTGATGGCCACCACAGAAGCAAGCAGAGGCCAACATCCTCTCCTCCACATTCTCTTTTCCATTTCTGCAAACATAACACAACTGCCAAAATCCCTCCACTTTGAACCCAACCTCCTCTACCTGGACGTTTTTCTTTGCAACCACCAAGAAAGTTCACAGGCCTCCATAAAAGACTTCTCCTACAGCTTTCTCTCTGCTTCATCTCCTTCAATTCAGACCAAGAACAGAAAATAAATTATTCCTTTTTTGCTCAAATTTTGCTATGTTCATTTCTATGGGTTTTTGTGAATTTGAAAATTGGTTTCATGTATTTTAAAACATTTTGCTTCATTTAAGATCGTTATGAACGGTGAGGATAATGGGCAATGTAAATTGTTGAACAGGAAGATAACAAACTTGATTAACAGGAGGTGGAATTTGGTAGTGTTTTGGGTTAGAGACAGGTAACAGTGAGATGAAAAGGAAAAGTAAAAAAGAGAAAGGCAGAAAATTTTGGGTGTTTTTCATTTGAAATAAACACCAGAAATCGATTTTCTCTAAAACCATCCAAACAATGGAAAATGATTTTATTTCCGGAAAATATCTTTCAGGAATATTCTGTTTTTATTTTCTGAAAGTTGTTTTCGACGAAAAAAAACAGAGCCTACATTTACCCAAGATCTCTGTTTTTCCCCATTTCCCTCCTGTGACCCACATCAAATATGCAATAGAGTGATTGGTTATGTGATCATAGGCAGTGCTGTTATATTATTAAGTTCTTACTTTCTTACCATCTCATTTATAGCATGTTACAAAAAAAAAAAATATTTTCTAACATGCATGGTTAGTTCCCAAATCCCAATACAAATAATAATTAGGTTCACGGGAAAAAAGCCTATAAATGATCATAATCCAGTCTAACTATAGGCAAAACACAGACTAGTTTTTCCAATGCAAAAAGTAGAAAAAATAAAAGATTTGATTGCAGTGATATTCTGTTGTTTACTTGTGAAACAGTGCTAGAAAGAGCGATATAATTCTCTATTTATGGTGATGAGTGATGACACCATAATGTTTTATTCAGAAGGCACAAAGACAAAAGAAAAAAAAAAACAGAGCCTTCGCTAAACTAAATCATAGCAATACAATGAGCTAAGTCACTGTATGATGTCAGGCTGGTAACTACATTTTCACTGTGTTTTTCAAAAAATTCAACAAATAAAGAGTCAAAATATCTACTTCTTAACTCTTAATGCCTTTTTGCAGTAAAACCTTTTTGCCCGTTGGACAAAATGAGGTTTGCCCAACATCAGACAGCATATATAAGCTCTGCTTTTCCAATTTTTGGATAAATATAAGCTTGCTTTTCTTGTTCGGCTACATGTTGATTCCAAATTCAAGAAAAATTACCTGATGCTCAGGTTGATTGTGGTATCCTGCTTTTCTCCACTGAGCAATAGTTGAGCCATGAAAAATAACGATGGTGAAATAAGAGTCCAAAAGCAGGATCCTGTCAGCTGCAATGGCAGCCACATCAAGTAGTGCTGGTTCTGATGCAGACTGAAATGAGTAAGAGATCAGTGAAGGTTGAATCATCACAACCGAATTGGCAACATTTTCCCGGTTCAGGATCATTCTAAAGTATGCTGTCTCATCAGGGCTGTTATTGAAGACCTGTTAGGTATGAACCAGTCTAGTTGAAGAAAATTATCCAATATATAATGCATGACCTATAACCGTCATAATTTTCAATTATTCTGATGAAAAAGAAAATGTGCTTTAAAAACCAAGATGAACAATACCTGGATAAATTGTGAACGCCGCAAGTGAAACATGAATTGAGGAAATATTGAAAACCTGGGAGACAGGCTGAAAGAAGATGGGCTATCTTTTTGGTAATCCCCGAACCGAGAACATATATGTATCAATGCTTTATCCAACCATCTTATAGGGTCAAATTCGGCCTGCATGCCAATATCATATTATACAACAGTACACACCACAGTTACACAGGTCAAAAAATTTCATAGAGGACTGAAAGCAACACTTTCAGGAGAAACGAGAGGACTGTGGAAAGCCCCATGTGCAAAACTCTAGTTTTAGCATTTTTATTGTTTAACATTGCAAACCAATTCATATCCCTTGTTCACAAGTATCCATGACATGAGTAATATCATATTTAAACATATAGAGAAAAGTTGTTGCTTGGGCCAGGAAAGAAAAATCAAATATAATAAGAATAGGGAGATGAAGAAGTCTGTATCTTGGTTAGGACAGAACTAAGAAATGAACATAATACACAACCTTAATTTGTACAACTAAAAACACGAATATAGAGAAACATCATGATTACATTTAGGAGATGCAAACACCAGATAACATAAAAGCCAACCATCTTTCTGCATACAGGAAAAGAAATTAATAAAATCTCATGAAAATTACAGCCATTCTCAGCTCCTTGCATTGTTGCTAGAGAACTATGGTCTATCTGTTAGTGGTTTCCTGCATATTGCAGAATGACTAGAACAGTATTATAATGCTGAAAATTTAGGGAGTTGCCGTCCAAAATAAGTAGAACCTTCTCTTGAAGAAATCTTGTGGAACTATACCTCCGTGTCCTGTATGCACTTTCTGATGCAAGAAGGAAGAAGAATCTTAAGTTGGGTAGCCAAACCAAAATCTAATTCTTTCGTTTCTCTTTTCTTAAATGACTTGGTTTGCTTTATAATTACACATTTTCCCTTCTCATATTTGTAGGACTTTTGGAATACTTACAATGTAATGAAGCAGTGCTCTTTTTAAGATTTCTTTCATTTTCCTTGTAAGTATTAGTTCTACGAAGAAGAAAAGGGGGCCATCGATGAACCATTCCCACAATTATAAAAGATATTCCCTCAAAATTCCAAAAGGCAGCTTATTAATGGCTCTGTAGCAGAAATAGCATTGTGGTCAAAGGTGTGTGCAAGGCACACTTTTGGTGCCAGAACCCTTATCTCACCTAAGGAGCAAGGTGCAAAAAGCCTGCTAGCCTGAGTGAAGCAATAAATGCATACATAATTACATATATGTATGTGCTATGCGTATAAAATATCGGCTTGTAAGAAATACTGTTTCTTAATGAAACATTCGAACTAAAACTTGACACACATTATGCTTCAAACAATAATTACCTCAATTTCCATTTTGAAAGAAACTAGGCGTGCCATTACTACAGCAGCAGCTTCTTGGTCAAATCCAGCAATCAAGTCCTAAAGCATTTAAAAAGTAGCTTGATTAGATGAAATCATGTAAATACTGATTACAAAAGGAAAAGTTAAGAAACTCATCACACCTCGTATATTGTCCCAATAACTCAAAAATCTCCCATCCTTGGTGGGGATGAGGAATGAAAAGGGAACAAGGGAAACAGGAAACTTGTGCCATTCACCAAGAAGAATATCAATTTATAATCGTTAGTGACAAAGGATCATCCAAAACTGCCATTTTCTTTAATATTTTTATATATAAGTTTGGCTAGACTCCAGTTTAGTTCTAGTAGCAAGATCAAGTGTTCACTTTAGTCCGTTAACTTTGTTAGTTTGCAACCGTCAAGTCGATGATGTGTTAGAGATTGTTACTTTGTAACTACAAAAAGGACTTAATGTCCATTTGGATGGGTGGCAAGATTGGCTCTGCTGAGATTGAAAAAGCGGTGGCAGTGAGATTAGTTAGTAATAAGATTAAGTACTAAAGCAGTGAGATTAAAATCAGTGGTGGCATGTGTATGGATGCAATGGCAGTAAGGTGAATAATAATGAGAAAAGAAAATGACTATTAAGAACATTAGATTAAAATGTGTATATATATAATAAATAATTAAAAATTATTAAAAATATATCTATGTTAAATAATAAAATATATATTAAAATTATATTACATCAAATAATAAATATTGATGATTAAAATTGTATAAAAATTATATCATATCAAGTTATTAAGATATATATGTCATGAAATTAAATTAAAAGAATTTAAAACTAAATAATACAAAAATTTTTAAAAATAAATAAAATAACAAAAAATTTGTTGAAAAAAGCGGGCAAATTACCCCTCCACTGTAGGGTCCAGTTAGCAACCGGACTGCTGGCGCTTTAGTCTGGACAGTGTGGTTGTTTTTTCATGCGAGGTGCATCCAAATGCACCCCTAGCAAGGTTGGGGGTCAAAACTCTCAAAAACAGGCTTGGATTCCAAACAAAGCCTTAAGTTTTTAAAGTCATGTAGCAAGTTGCATCCCAAATACAAAATTTAGATAAGCCAAAAGGAAAAAAAAACAGCATTAAATCATAATATGATGAAAAAAGGGGAGAATAAAAAAGGCTAAAATAACGAAAAATGATCTTGAACTTTATCAATTTACCTAAGCAAGTCCTATACTGTTATTGCACCTAAAAGCCCTTAACCTTTAATTGTGACCAAATAAGCCTTTAACCTTTAACATGCACCTAATAAGCCCTAAAGATAAATCAATCTTTTGTTTGAAATAAAGGCTTATCTAGATTCAAATCAAATGATTAAGGCTTATTTGGGTAAAATCAATGCTGTCAAAACGTGCACCTAAGCACACTTGCACCTTTGTGTTAGACAACAAAAGCACCTCATACCTTTTTGGTTGAGGTGCATTTGATCAGGCGCATGTTTGGAGGGCCTTGGTGCACTCTTTTCTAAGGCGATAGGCATAAAAAAGCCCACTTGATTAAGGTTCTCTTTAATTTTAACTTTTTTCATTAGATATAGCTTTACTTGTGAGAAAGGAGATAGTACAAACTCTTTACTTCTCAATATTTGAGTATTCAACCACAGACATGAGATTGTAAGGAAATCATACATGTTGGCCGACAAAAAAATTGCAAGCTTTGAAGATAACTTGGACCACTCTTTAGAGTTTATTATCATAATTATTTATCTTAAGCATATATATACACACACACATGCACACAAGATACAGACACACATACAAAAACCACACATACATATTGCACCTTACTTCACTCAGACAAGCGCTTTTTTTCTGCCTTGAGCTTGAGTTGATAAAAAGGCTCTAGCGCTTAGAGTGCACCTTGTGCCCTTGACAACATTACGTACGATAAAGCTATAAGGGCTTACTTTAAAAATGTGAAATTGTTCATGGTCTTTTTATATCTGATTGAAATGAGTTGTGGCACTAGTGGCTGGAAGGGAGGGGGGGACCATCTAGGAAATAGATCACAAGCCAACTATCTCAAGTTAAGAAATTTTGTTGATACCATGGCTGTTTACGCTAGGTACTTAAATGTAGGGTGATTGGATATTCCATTTCCACTCTCTTTCAACAAACAGATCCTGCTTTTTCTTACACAGAGAAAACTGAATGTATCATTGCTCGGATTTTTGGCCTGTTTTGTAATTAATTTCATGTTGCATATATGCAAGTAGTTATGGATACAGATCTCTGTTCACAGGTACATCATGTGTTAGGGGTTGTGAGTTCAATATTGAGCTTGGAACTGGTACATTGCAGAGGAAGGCAACAACAGCAGATGAAGGTGGCTGGTAGATCAGCAAATTTTGATTTTTTTGGATGATATTGCTAAAGTTTCTCTAGTTCTTCAGCAATTATTTCCTTATCAGATCTGGTGTGTACTTTTGGGGTTTATTTAGATGATTTTTCTTATTTGTTGCAAAAATTATTTCTTTGATAGCTAGCATGGTGTTCTGAAGGTAAGAAAATGAAAGAAAGTTTGCTGGGAATGGGCAGAGAAAGTGAGGAATACCATAGATGGAAGAAACAGACTGAAAAGGTGAAAAAAATAAAGAGCAAAGAGAAAGAAAATAAAAAGGAAAAAGACATGTCATGGGGCCAAAGAATTTACTTGTTATCAAACGTACGTTTCAAAAAGTGATGCTATTAGCCACAATGCCACACCATCACCTTAAAGTCTCTGCTATCCAAATTAATATATTTAATAGTGATTTAACACTTAATTCTTATACTGGATGCAGCAATGTGCATAGCTCAGGGGTCTTTATGTTGGAAGAAGGCAAAAAAACTGGAGCAGAAAATAGAAAATAACTTTCATAATAAGGCTGATATTCAGTAATTTGCATAATATAACATACCTCATCTACTGTTGTCCTTTCTACCAAGAAGTATGACTCTTAATTCCATTCCACGTGTCATATCACTCATAAGGCTAAAATCAGTGCTAACATTTCTTACATTAAGGAAGATGACAACATACATGATTAAATGTTAATACCTCTGAAGCTAATGAAGTAGCGATTAATGCAAGCAAAAAAGGACAATAATAGAATTATTAAGCTCTTTCTAGTGGATTGATGTTGAGTTGCCATGCCATTCATAACCTATAATGCTTCCCCTTGTAGAAGCCAAAGAAACTTATGCCAAATATCAGCAAACATGTAAATGATTCCTAGCTTTCAATTTCAGTTTTATGCAAGCAGTAATTTTAGCCTCTAATCAATACACTGACACCAAATAAATTTAAATAATTACATTCAATAATGTATTATAGCATCCATCTCTGTTCTCTCAACAAGCCTACACATTCGTATTTTTCAGTAGTTCAGTGTTGAATAAGCTAGAAGCTTTGCAACAGATTTCACATATTAAACCCTCCTTCCAACATCCAAGAAAAAAAGTAAGGAACATACAGCAAGCAAATTTGTAAACTGCCTCAAGCCCCAATTAATTCTTTATATACATGTCTTCAAGCATATTAAATAAGTATCAAATCAAAATCATAGAAAATCCCTCATCCCTTTCTTTCAACTGTATTTCCTTTTCTGAGAAGGTTGCATAGAATACTTCAGGGACAAATTATACAATATAGGCCGTGTTTACTTTTTCCTTTAAATATTATTGCTTATTGGGAAGAAACATGAAAGAGCAGAGCAAATATTTTAGGGGGAAAAAAATTCACCAGACAATAAATCATTGAAGGAGACAATTAATAATTCAATGCATGGGCAGCACCCAAGCAACACAAGTTAATTACAATAGGAAATCAAACACTACCTGTATGCTTCCAGGTCCAGCAACCCATCTTCTTGAAAGAGTCGTGACACGAAGTCTCATTTCGCCAGTACTATGCTGGTAACTATAGAAACTTAACTGTAAGTTACAGATGTTTGAACTGCTACCAAACACAAAAGAAAAACGAGACTTTATATAATGTATATAGGGTAAGAATTCATACTAGGTTAGAAATTGGAAATAGAATTGATTGCTTGAGGACTGAACGGTAGCATCAGGGATGTCTTTCTTAACAATTTCAAATAATATACATAAAGATGTAGCTTGATGAAGGCCACACATTTTCCATGCACTGGTGCTTCCCTGCCCGACGACTGTGTCAGAGCACAAAGGACCTTTCTGCACATAATTATTAACAATTAAAGATCTTAAGTACGGACAGTAGAAAAGGATAACAATATAAATCTCTGAGTTATACCTTTTCAAGAGATGCACAGGGCCCGAGAATACCCTGAACTTTGATGTCCTTTGAACAGTTGATCTCAAATATACCACTAAAAGCCAAGCAATACTTCATCAAGATTGTTCAATGGATCCAATTATCATGAATTTATAGAATAGAAAAGTTATAGAAAAACAGCTTAGTCGCAGAACACAAGGCATCCAGGAGTAAATGAAATTTGAAAAGAATTAACCATTGTTCCAATAAGACAAGGGGTTAAAGCAAATATATGCTCACAATAGATTAATAAAAGCAAGAAAAGCAAAAAATTGGCCCACGTTACACACTAATCAACTGTAGAAAGGAGATAGTGCCACAAGTCTAAGTTCAATAAAGCCATACTTTGAAGATAGTCCAAGAGCCTTCTCCTCTGATTGGAAAACACGCCTTAGAGAGTCCTTAAATACCGAATGGCCAAAACTTTCTGCAAGCACAACAAGTCCCCCAGTTCTCTCAACAGCAACTTTAAGTTCAGCAACACCAACCTAGGACGACAAATGTGGCACAACAGAAGAATGTGATTTTATCCAAAATGTAGGAAATTTGATGGTTAATGTAAGAATCCGCCACTAGAATGCTTTTATGTTAGATACTAAAAGCAACAATTATTATTATTATTAT
>JBBYHK010000002.1:5999870-6010300 GCA_038382065.1 Adansonia grandidieri
TTTGCCATCTCCTCTCCAAGTAATCTAAGCTTGTTTACTATTTCCATGAGTTTGTCTTTATACTCTTTTAGAGTTTCGAACTTTTTCATCTTCAAGACTTTATATTCTTTCTTGAGATTGAGCACTTACATTTGTCTGGTTTTCTCACTGCCTTGAAACTCCTCCTGGATCATGTCCTAAGCTTGCTTTGTTGTTTCATATGCTATGATTCTAATAAAAATTTTGGCAGAAACCGATGACTCAATATAACTTTTAGCTTTGTATCTCTTTGCCTTCTCTTCAATATAATTTCTTCATTTGGGCTACGGTTGAATTGCTTGGAACTTAGGGTAGTTCCTTCTCATTTTTGACCACTTCCCAAGAATCAAAAGCATTTAGATATGTTTTCATTTTAATAGCCCATATCTGATAATTTTTACTTGAGAAAATAGGTGGTGGAGGAAAAGAACAACGGCTTAAAGCCATTTTTGGTTACAAATGCTGATTAATTTTTTTATCACTTAACTCTCAAGAGTTTAGGCCCTCTAAGACAATATCAAAGCTCTCAATACCAATTGATGGACTTGTAGAGAATGAAATAAACTAAAGATGAAATGAAGAGAAAAAAGGCTAAAGATGAAAATAAAGAGGAAAAAACAAAAGGGAGAATAGAAAGAAACAACCTTTTTCGAAATTTCTTGGTGTTGTGAGCTTAAACTTTCACTCTTATTTATAATAGTTATACATCATAAGCAAACAAACACCAACAAACAAAATGATATTAAAGTCTAATGACTATTTACATCATAATGATAAAATCTATGACTAGTCATGTCACAAAGATAAATACTAAGATATACCTAAGATATGTTAAATATTAAGGATCAAGATATAGCCTATGACTTGTCACTTCATGAAGACTAGTTAAATTATAAATGTTTAGTCTAATCAAATCATAAAGATTACAAAATATTTCAAGTGAAAAAACAAATTAATAACAAATCTAATCAATGTGTTAATGAAAAAAATGACACTACACTCAACAGAAAGTGATGCTTTTGTGGGAAAAATTCTGATATGATTCTGCATGTTTTTTGAGACTAAATGATAGTTGTGGAATTATGGAATATGCAAACATATACACTACAGGTTTATGAGGTGCAAGGAAGTACATTTTTTGATTGGCTTGTTAATCTCTATTGCGGACAGAAATGGGCGTGTTAGATTATGTTGCATGACGATCTGGACATTTTGGACTACTCGAAACAATACCAGATTCAACTACCAGAAATGGGATGTGGAGGGGGTTCGTTAGATAGTAGAACAAGGTCTAAAAGACTATGATGCTGCACTAACACATGATGAGGGTAAAGGCCCACACCTCCAACTAGATGGTTCCACCCGTCAGTACTGATAACAGCAGGGCGGGGTTAGGGGCTATGATTCGTGATTCAAGTTGAGAATTAATTGCGGCGCTAGCTAGGAACATCAGGCCTATGCATTCAACTTTTGTGCAGGAAATGTTAGCAGCTAGGGAAGGCATCGGTTTTGCTCAAGAAGGGGCTTATTTGTCTTGCTAATCGAAATTGATGGATTTGAGGTGTTATCCGAGCTTCAAGGGATGGACCATCTATTCTGTGGTAGGACAAAGGCAATTCACCTTTTGGCTCGACAGCTAACCTCTTTTAGTTGGTCTTGTGAAATAAAAGGAAATTATGCCGTTCATTGTTTAGCAAAATATGTGGTATGTCTGGGACATGAATGTGTGTGGTTGCATGATGGCTCAACTTACCTGATACCAATTATTGAGAGGGATGTTCTTTAGCAGTATTAGTAAAATGCAATTTTTATTAAAAAAAAATCACATTTGAAGCAAACGAATAAAAAATGTGAATAATTCAATTATAACAGTTAACCAAGAATGAGTAAGAAGTATGGTTTTAATTTGAAGAATCAGTAAGAAAGTTGCACGAAACGATAGCCCAAGTGGGTTAGTGAAAATGAAGTGTCAGAACTCAGGAGCAAGCAAGTAAATTTTATATTTACATGTTTGTGTGTGTGTGTGTGTGTGTGTGTGTGTGTGTGTGTATAAGTTAAGGGGAGAGTGGAGAGTCAAGAGGATAAGTCAGTCAGGACTCAAAGACTGAGGAGGAAGTGAAAGGAGGATAACTAACCTAGTATGTCTAACACCAACGCAATAGCGAGTGGAGTGGCAGGAGCAGGCGCTGGAATCATTGCTCAGATCCTCACTTATCCCCTTCAGACGGTCAGTACTCTCTCCGTCTTATTTCTTCTCCTTGAATTTTCATGTAAATGGCTTCCGAAAGTTCTGTACAACTATAATGAAGGTGAACACGCGTCAACAAACGGAGAGAACTGCCAAGTCCAAACCCAAACCCCCCGCTGCGGCTGCTCCTTCTGGTACACTCCTTCAGATCCTCCACGTACGTCACTTTTCATCTTTCAAACTGCTTATGATTCCTATTAGTTTGCTGCCTCCAGTAGCGATTCTGGTTCTGATTCTTCATATAGGTCCTACGAACTGAAGGCTGGGGAGGACTTTACTCCGGGCTTAAGCCTTCTTTATTTGGAACTGCTGCCTCACAGGTGTTTCGCTTGCCCGTCCCCTGCTTTCAGCTTTCTGTTTTATAGTGGCATAAATCCTCCGGCTTCACTTCTTCTCTTCAAGCTGTTGTACTCGTAGTAATATTCTTGTCATGTTGTCAGGGCATTTACTACTACTTTTATCAGCTATTCAAAAATAAGGCTGAGGCTATTGCAGCTGTTAATAAGCACAAGGGACGTGGGGATGGCACTGTTGGCATCTTTTCTTGGCTTCTTGTAGCGGCTCTTGCTGGGTAACTGTCATCCCTTCTATGCCTTTCCAATATAAGCTAGTACTAATTTTCCATTCATTTGTCCATCCAGTTGAGACGTAGTATAAGGTTATTAAGGGTTAATAATAATTTATTTAATTTTAATATATATCCTCAGCTTGCAGTAGGTTTTTATTTTTTTTATTTTTGATAACGCCTTTTGACCCAAAAATCTTTAGCTTTGTCAAATTCAATTCGTTTTTTTGGGGGAGTAAGTCAAATTCTATTCGTTTGTGCATAAAAAGGTGTATATGATTAGTTAGACCAGGGAAAGTTAGGACAATTGATGAATAAAATAATCGACTAAAATGATCTCACCCTGACCCTGCAGGTCCTTGAATGTATTGCTGACAAACCCCATATGGGTTCTTGTAACCCGTATGCAGGTCTGGTGTTTCATCCCTTTTCTATACCTCTATTGTTGTTGTCTGCGTCTGTCATACAACTAGTGATGTGTAAATACAACATAAGTTTGTTTCTATGGAACAATATTGTATATCTGCTGGAATTTCACTTATTGTAAATATACCAATACTAGTTTTTGTCCATCTCATCGGTGCTACTAACTATACTTGAGTTCAATTTTATCTTAAGAGCAGTTCCACCTAACTCCTACAACAAACTAATAGGCTTTTTAAAAAATTCATAATCATTAAATGCTCACTAAGCAAGATAGCTTAGCCTATATAGTGCTTGTGATCCCCTCAAGATCAAAAACCCTGTTTTTACTTCAGACTCATACTCAAGCAGAAAGAAAAATTTTGGAGTCCAAAAAGGAAGTTTTATTGAAGGAGGCTTCTGAAAACTGCTTAATAGGTTCAAGACTGCAAGATATATTGGCTGAGCTTGATTCAAAAAAGCCTCATCCTTTTGGAACCATTCATGCGGTTGGTATCTATCTCTATCTGCTCACTTCTCTTACTTTTTCTTTTTGATTCCTTCGGGGTTAGGGGTTGGGGAAATGTTGACGTTCACATATTTGTTTTACCATTTTCTCTGGTTGCTAAATTTCTTTATTAATTTAATAAATATATTTTTTAGTTAGTCTTTTAGTGCAAAGGTTCCCTAAAATTGCTGGTCATACAGTTTCGAATCTTCAAAATTTTGCGTAATTTTATCATATTATAACACAAATGACAACCATTATATTCATTCGTCGCAAATCATAAGTTTGTATGTTTTCATAATTTTCTAGGCTCGTGAAGTTTATACTGAAGCAGGAATAAGTGGATTCTGGAAAGGCATCATACCAACGCTCATTATGGTTGGCATCTACTTTAATATATTTAAACCATGAATGGATAAACTATTTAGTTGCGTCTGATTAATCCAGATTTTGTTTTTGCCAGGTTTGTAATCCCTCTATCCAGTTCATGATATATGAGAGCTCATTAAAGCGTCTGAAGGAAAAGCGTGCTGCTAATAATAAGCATGGATTAAAAAATGTATCAGCTTTGGAGGTACAAGATATCTTTGAGACAAATTAGTAGTGTTTGGATGCACCACGGCTGATCATCTTGAAGCTGCATTTTTATTCTAATTTTTTTTTTCCGCATTGGCATCAAATTACTCAAAAACTTGTTTGTTATACATCATCTAAAAGGAAGACAACTTTCTTCCCGTCAAATTTGGTACCTAAAGTTGAAAAATTAAGTAGCATCACTGACTTTTGAAACCCCCCTATGGAGCTGGTCCAATTCCATAAAAAATAGGAACATGCACTTGGTGGCCTTGTCTAAATTTTTATTTTTCTGCCTTGCGCAGGTGTTTTTCTTAGGAGCCTTGGCAAAACTTGGGGCAACCGTAACAACATACCCACTGCTAGTTGTCAAGGTAAAGTTTGGCAGAAATGGCTCCTAAGGAAGTTGGACCAGTGTGATGATTCCTTTTTATGTCCTTTGTCTTGCACCAACACTTCTGAAGCATCTTACCGTTTTTATTCTCTTAAATACTTGTACAGTCTCGGCTTCAAGCAAAGCAGGAGATTGGTGGGAATATATCACTAAGATATTCAGGTTTGCTATCAGATAAATTCAGCCCTATCATGATCTTCAAAACTTTTTGGCCAATTCTTATCATCTTTGCAGTTACCATTTTTTTCCTCCTTCATGTTAGAAAGAAACCTTCGACTATGCTTATCTTTCATGACATAGTATTGGCTGTGGTGAACTTATAATAACTATGGTTTAACTTCTACTTTTTTTGGCTTTTGAGTGTCAGATTTTGTGCCATTTCCCAGTGCCTTTATTTTTTCTGATGGGTAGCCGGTAGCCACCTGATGCCAATGATATGCTCTCAGGCAACTGCATTTATAAGTTCCAGGCAATTTATATTGAATTTTGCACGTATTATGGATCTTCTTCATCTCTTTTTGGATCTTGCAGCCTCTAGTTGAGTCCCATTCTATATTCATAACTGCCTTATACAAGTTGCCCTCATTTTGACGTACTAACTTTTTGTGAGCTATTTAGTCTTGATTCTTTCCACCTTCCATTGTGACTTAACACTCATAAGATTCCAATCTTTTCTTGGTTGAATCTGTTACTTTCTGTTGCCAATACATCGGGGGTATCCCCAAGCTTTGTTTGGGCCTTCCCCTCCTCGGATGATCTTCAGGGCTCACTCCCCAAGAATCTTCTACTTTCCTTATAGCCAAGGCTGTGCTTTACAGAGTGTATGTGGTTTGTAGCAATATTACAACAGTTTCTAATGCTTCGTCATTTGATCTATCTGTTTATAAACCAATTTATAGCTTCAACGTCGACAGCAATTGGTTCTGCCTACCAAAATTTGTCATTTATGCGTATTCTGACTTTCCGTTTCAAAATGGCTTCTGTTTTATTTCTTCACACCTTTACTATGTATTCAGCTTCTGTCACCCTTGTTCTAAAACCTTGTCAGTAGCTTTTCAATAGTTTACTTAAAAGTTACCATTATTCTCGTTTCAGTGGTGAGTTTTATCATCTAGAAGTATTTCACCAAAGAGGTTCATCCATTTTTGTAATTGGGTGATATAAAAGTTAACTGGCTTCAGCAATTCTTTAGAAAAGAAAGTTAACTAGCTTCGAAAAAGGTTTTGGCCCCAATTCATATAGCTTTTTCTATGGAAATAAAAAAAGGACTTTCTAATTCTAAAGTCATGCACGGTGCTCCTTGCTCTTTTGGGCTTTAATAGCAAGAACGAAAATATAGGGTAGGAAAAGAGGTTGTGAAACCGTGTTTTGTAGCTTTCCTTGACATTTTTTGTTTTTGAATTCTGTTCATAGGTTTAAGGCTTTTAAATTCTTTGTTGACATTGGAATCCTAGAGTTACCACTCTACTTTGTCCTATTTAGTCTTATTCGTTTGCATTCACAAAAGTGGGGTAAATATCAATTGCCATCTACATTTAACGTAACCTTTGCTTAATTGGACCACTATGAAGATTTTGCCTTCAGATTATCTGCTATGGGACGTTTTTTTTGGTCTCTATTTATCTAAAGATAGATATCCACGTTTCATAAGTTTTTGGCTTCCTTTTTGGATAAAAGGATATAGTAGTACTTTATCTACTATGGTTTGGCAAGAATGGTAACTGGAAAATTTTGCAGCACAGGTACACTTGATGCTATATTTAAAATGATCAGGTATGAGGGATTGCCTGGCTTTTACAAGGGGATGAGCACAAAGATAGTACAAAGTGTTTTTGCAGCTTCAGTACTCTTCATGGTCAAGGAGGAGCTTGTCAAAGCTTACATGTTTCTTGTTGATAAGATCCGAAAGTCCCATAGAATGTGAAAAGCTAATCATGTATAAGGTATCTCTCACTCAATTCCTTTTTCTTTGTCATTTCTATTAGGTTTGACTAACACCCCTAGGGGCTTTGCATGTGCCAAACTCCTAAAGATTGATTCTTAACTAGACAATAATGAATTCTGAATTACTTTTGCATAATGTTATATTACAGGTGATGAAATTTCAAGCTAAGAGGTGGCGAAAATTTTCAAGCAATATAAGCATCAATTCTTTTCTTTTTCCTTTTATCGTGTAATAGGTTTTGAACTCATATGCAACAATTGATTATAGCTGAGTGTAGAGTAGGACACGGAAGAAAAAAGAAATAAGGCTTTCAGGTTGTGAAAGTTTTGGTGAATAGGAGATCTGATCTGACGAGACTGATATGTGGCAGTGATTATAGTACAATACAAAGCTTTCAACTTAATATCACTTACGTACTTATCAAGTAGATATGCATCGAGAATTAGAAGCACTCATTCTGGCTTTTCTCTTCCCTTCCATTGTGCCTTTATTTATAGTTGTTTCATTTGCTTCGCATCTTGTAAATTCATTTTCGTGTATGGTAAAGTGTCTACTCATGCTAATGAACCTTATTAGTTTTTGTAGCTTATAGTTAGCCTCATGAATGTAGAGAAATGATTTCTTCTAATTTATCTTGTTATGGTCAAAAACTTTATTACGTTAATAAAACCAAGAACAAATAAGATATATCTCTGACATCACTTGACGTAGTGAACCTTCTACAGATCACTTATCTACCTTTATATGCTTCATTTCATGCTCAAAATAACCTTATCATAAGCACTCCTTGGAACTTTTTCATAATGAAATCAAAGTTTGACACTTCCCACACAAAATAGTCTATTATCACAATTCAGACGATTGTCTACACGATAGTTATTTTCTAACAAGTACCAATATGCCACAAGTTTCACATTACTTCAACCATATGAGATCTAGTTGTATTGTGGATACCTCACTTGTCTCAGAAAACCTCTGGCATCCCAGGACTTAATTGAATGATGATAAAATCAAAAAATAAAAAGAATAAACTAGGGATGACTATCGAGTGCTATGTCGCCAGGCACTATTAGGTGACACAACACTAGGTGGAAAATTTTTTTTGGGGAAGGTCTAAAATGCCTATGGGTTATATTAAAGAAAAATGTAAAAATAAGGCATCAATGGTTACTATCCGAGGTGTCACCAAAGTCATGTAGATAAGCATAGGTTAGTTTTCCACTATTTGTGACCAAGGTGAGGCATTCAAGGAGCCTAAGGTATTTGCAAGTCATATTGGTGCATAACTATTGATATTAGGCCTTTACGCGACTAAAAATTTGAATTTTCACATGTAGTATTGATAACAAAAGGTTTGGTATCAATACCTAGGGTATGGTATTGATACTTAGCATGTTTGTATCGATACAGGCCTTGATAGTAGCTAAAATTATGATTTTTGGCAAAATGTATCAATTCAGAAGCAAGAGTATCGATACAAGGTTCTAAGTCTCGAGACTGGAATAAGGTTTTGCTTTTGGTAGCAATACATACTTCATTGTATCAAAACTCATGAGTAAAAAATTGGCTTGTGTTTCTACACAACATGTTTGTGTTGATACACCAAGGCATTTTTGCCCAGTTTGGGCCATTTTTCAGTCTTTGAAAATCTGATTCAAATATGTTTCTTACACCAAAAATCATCATAGTTCATATCAACCCTCAACTATGGGCACATGATTAGGCAAAGCCTAAATAGCTAATGAAAAGGGTCATTTTCATGAAATATGTGGTTGTAAGAGGGCATGCCAGGCATATCTCTAGTTGCAGGTTGTTACAGCCTTTCTGCCCCACTGCTCTACATGGCAGAACCAATGGGAAAAAAGCTAATTAAGCATAATAGCTAGAGATGTCCTCTATTACATGAATGAAAGATAAAAAATACCTTTGTTTTTTCTCCCAAAAGCATTGGCTGACCTTTGGATTTAAGAAGAGAAAAGTTAGCTTAGCAAAAGAGGACTCTCTAGCAATTTCAAAAAAAAAAAAAAATCTAGCAACCTTCAGCCCTAAAAAAGACTCCCTAAACAATATTTCATGGCTTTTAACCTTCAACCTTTTTCCATTCTGGTAGTTCCTCTAAAACCATTATCAGAAAACCTTCATAAACTCAGCCTTTCACACACCTTCAGCTTTAAAACTCCTTACCATCAACAGTAAAACCAGAAAGGTTCTTCTTTTCATCATTCTCTTGTTAAATTATAGCAAAGATAAGGAAAAAATTGAGCTTAAAGTCACTTTTTCAAGTAGAAGAGAAAGTTCAAAATTTTTGGTGTACTTTATCTACCTTGTTCCATTCATTTTCTGTTTTTATCATCTACATCATTTTAGTGAGCCCTTCATGATTGCAGGACCACCATAGGTTCCTCATGCATTATTGTGGCCTTGCTTGTGATAATTTTAGGATCTTGATGTTTTTTTGATGCCTTATGTTATTTGATAGGCCAAACTTTTTCTCTTTCATTTTGTTATTAAAATAATCCCTTATTCATGCATTTTCTATCATGTTTCATATATTTTCACATCTTAACACAAGCTTGGATGTTCTTCCTAACATATCTTGAGTATTCTCATGCATTTTCTTGCATTTTAAGGAGTCTCATAGTATAAAATGCTGTCTTGGAAATTCCAGCATTCTTTTCTTTTCGTAAATATGTTCTTGTCGTCTTCTAGAACATGATTTTTAAGGCCATTCATAGAGTTACTATTTCCTATACCTTATTTGTCATTTCCTTGCAATTTTTGTTATCTTTTCCATGTCAAAATGTTATCTTTGTGTGTTTGTATGTGTTATCTCTGTCAAGATGCTTGCGTATTTGATAAAAATTTGATTTTCAAAAATCTCCAATTTAAGTTCATGCTACCTTTAATGGATGGAGAATAGTATGGATTTTATGTTTTCATAAAACTGGTCTTCTAATCTTGGGGAAAAATTAAAAATTCCAAATATAGATTCATGGTAAAATAAGTTTAAAGATGCTGTCTTTCAAACAAAAATGACCTTTAGTTGATAAAAAATATATTAAGCCTTGATCTTGAGTTTAATGCCTTTATAGTGGCATGGTCAACAAATTGTTTCATCGTCCCATACTATTCTAGGATTGTGGAAAGAACTCGTGATGCCCATGTCATGCTTTTCTCTGTGTTGTGGATGTTTGGACGTCCATGACTTAAATTTGACCCCCAAGAAACCTAAAAAATCGAATAGCCCTCTGTTTTTGCTTTGGCAGCATTTTAGTTTGAATTTGAAAAATTATTTTTGAACTACAAATTATTTTTCTTGAATTTTCTGATATGTTCCCTTAAAAGGCATCAAAATACCTTTCAAAAGGTGTCTTGTTTGCCCTCAAATCATCCCAAATAAGGGAGTTATGATTTTTCGATCATTTGCTATATGAAACAGTTAGAACCAACACATTATATTCTGTTTGGGCCATTTCGACCAATTGGATGATTTTACTATATTACTTAAACATTTTTCCTAGAAAGTTTACAAAATTACCTTTTTGGAAAGGTATAGGGATCGAGGTTCAGGGTTTAGGTTTAGGTTAAGGTTTAATTTAGGGTTTAAAGTTTAGGATTTAAGATTAAAGGTTTGAGGTTGAAGGTTTAAGGTTAGGGTTTGGGGTTAAGGTTTAAGTTTAAGGTTAAGGTTTAAGGTTTAGGGTTGGGGGTTAAAGGTTAAAAGTTTAGGGTTTAAGGTTAAAGGTTAAAGGTTTATGGTTTAAGGTTAGAGATTTA
>JBBYHK010000002.1:6065112-6080770 GCA_038382065.1 Adansonia grandidieri
TGCATTCTGTTGGAATGTTAAAGCAAATGTTGAAAAACAAAGCCGGATGAGGTTGTGATTTGGAACTTTAGATGTATATATTTCTGCTTTGAAGCTGAAAATACGACCACGGCGTGGGCAGGCATGCAGCGCTGATGGGTCCAGCTGCTGAAGTGGGTTTGCGTTGCGTCTTCCATATGCAGATAGCAATCAACACATTATCAGAATTGTAAATTTGCATTTTTCCCAATGCCACAAAGTCAGGGACATAATACCAGAAACAATAAGAACCTTGAGAAAATAGAAATTTATATTATATAAGGTACTGACTGAATTGATTTCATGTGTTAATTGTTATCAGCTCAGATAACTAAAGAAATTTTATCTTATCCGTAAGGAAAAAAGGGCAAAAAAAAAAAAGCATCCTCCAATTATTTGTGCATTTTTTTTTCCTTCAAAGATTAATTCTTTTTACGGATTGGGATTTTTTATCTAAGCTATAGAGTAATTATCCTATTCTTTCTAAATAGCGGCAAAGAGGAAAAGATATTTTGGCTAAACCAACTCAACTAAACTGCTCCTGCTGCCGCCTCCGAAGTCCAAAAGCAAAGCAAAGATCGACTTTGCTCTCATCCCTCAGCGGCAGTTGCAGCCTAGACTAGACTAGTCCTGGGCTTTGCGGCAGGTGATAAAAAGCAAAAAAGCATGGCATCGTCAATGTCCCTTTCCTTTTCTTCTTCTCTGTTTTGCTCTCCTCTGCCCAAGAACAAGAACAACAGCACGCCCAATCCTCCAAACTCCATCCTTTTTCTATCTGCAGTCGCTGCTGCTGCTGTACCCTCTTCTGTTTCTGATAAGAAGAGGCAGAGGCACTGGAAGGAAGGAGAGTACCCTGGCCTAACACACGATTTTATTCCTGCCTCTTCCAGGAAAACCCCCCTCAGGAATCTCAGGAAGAAACTGGACCGCAAGAACAACGCTAAGGCATGGGTCTGCACCGTCACCGAAACCTTATCCGATTGCATCCTCAAGAAGCAGTGGCTTCAAGCTCTCCAGGTGACTCTAATTCTCGTCTTCTTCATTTTTCGACCTCTGTCTGTACCAAGTCCTAATGCCACAATGTATTATAACCTTTTGAGCTGATTCTTGTTAGTTTAGAAATGCTAAAATGTATTCTCTTACTTACAAATGCTGGTACAGACGTCCAGCATCTTAATAACATTTGAAAAATATTTAATTTTTTGGATAAAAACAGTTCCCTTTTAGCAGTCGTAGGATTCTTTCTTGTGATATAAACAAGTGGATATGATTGCTATCTTCTTGCGTGAGTGACGGTAGCCAATGTTAATATTCAGGTATTTGAGATGCTAAGAGATCAACCCTTTTATCAACCAAAAGAAGGCACCTATATGAAACTACTTGTTCTTCTTGGAAAATCCGGACAACCCCATCGTGCCCGTCAGCTTTTTGATGAAATGGTTCAAGAAGGATGTGAACCTACTCCTGAGCTTTACACAGCATTGCTCGCGGCTTATTGTCGAAATAATCTCATTGACGATGCCTTCTCAACACTTAACCAAATGAAAACCCTCCCTTGTTGTCAGCCTGATGTCTTCACCTACAGTACCTTAATTAAGGCTTGTGTTGATGCCTCGCGATTCGACTTGGTTGAGTCACTGTA
The DNA here is from genome assembly GCA_038382065.1 of Adansonia grandidieri. Lineage (NCBI taxonomy): Eukaryota > Viridiplantae > Streptophyta > Magnoliopsida > Malvales > Malvaceae > Adansonia > Adansonia grandidieri. Next base: position 6,066,773 of record JBBYHK010000002.1, read on the forward strand.
TGGGGAAATGGATGAGCGGTTGATAACTCCAAATACAGTTACCCAAAACATAGTGTTAAGTGGATATGGTAAGGCGGGGAAATTTGACCTGATGGAGAAAGTGCTATCTGGCATGTTGGAGAGCTCAGCGAGCAAACCTGATGTATGGACAATGAACATCATCCTCGGTGTGTTTGGTAACAAAGGTCAGATTGATATGATGGAGAGATGGTATGAGAAGTTCCGTAATTTTGGAATTGAGCCAGAAACACGCACTTTCAATATCTTGATTGGTGCTTATGGGAAGAAAAGAATGTATGATAAAATGTCATCTGTGATGGAATACATGCGTAAGCTTCAATTTCCATGGACAACCTCTACGTACAATAATGTCATTGAGGCATTTGCTGATGTGGGGGATGCAAAACACATGGAATATACATTTGATCAAATGCGTGCCGAAGGGATGAAAGCAGACACTAAGACCTTTTGCTGCCTCATCAATGGATATGCCAATGCTGGCCTGTTTCATAAAGTTATTAGCAGTGTTCAGTTGGCTGCCAAGTTTGAGATACCTGAAAATACCTCATTTTACAATGCTGTAATCTCTGCATGTGCAAAGGCGGAGGATTTGATTGAGATGGAGAGAGTTTTTAATCGAATGAAAGATAAACAATGCCAACCAAATGCATTGACCTTCTCCATCATGGTGGAGGCATATAGAAAGGAAGGTATGAATGACAAGATCTATTATTTGGAGCAACTAAAGCTGGAGTTGCTTAATAATGGTTGCGTACCTCAGTAATCCACTTTAATGAAACCAGTGGCAATTCAACTGCTTCTGCTGTATTTATCCCATGATCGCATTAGACAAGCATGACTGTTTTTTTCAATGTTAACGGGTCCTCATGAATTGAGTCACTGATTGAACGGCTGCTGCATTTTTCTAGAATGGGGTCCTGGATGGCTGATTACTGCCTCTGCTCGTAGATTTTCTGTGACTGGAATCTTTTGGGGTTCATTGATGTTTTGCTGGAAGCTTGTGGGTATTTTTATTTTATGTACAGTAGGGGGTAGTTCAGATACCTAAAAATGCAAACGTTAACATTGGTGAAATCTCAAAGATGTAATGTTCTTTCTGTTAACTGTCATGTGCTGTGGAAAGAGGTTGTTTTATTTATTTATTTATTTGGATAAATGAGTTTTTTTTTTTTTTTACCCCAACGATGATAAATTATATCGCTTATAAACGGAAGGAGAAACATAATTCTGTTTACAAGTTTGACTATGTTCTTGCATCCTTATCCACTTTGCCAATTTGTCCAAATATCAGTTGAAATTACCAGATTTTTTAAGTTGCCAGAATAGATGTCTTGCAACTATTGCTAAAATACTGTATAATGATAATATCTCCTTGAAGCTGCCTGCCTGGGTTTGAGTATCTTTAATTCCTTGTGTTCTTTTTCGGTACTGTATAATTATGTTTGGTTAAGAACCCAATATAATACATCTTCAGCACAATAATGTACTTCTTCAAATAATCCGTCTCTGGGAGGGGCATTTGCATTGTTTATGATGACTGCTTTTGCTGCCGTCCTCTATATGCCTCAGTCGTTTAAATTTACAAGAAGGCTAGGCTTGACAGGATTTCTTTTCTTGTAGCATAACGTGAAAGGGGAAAGGAATACTGGAATAGGCCACTGCTGAAATTTGCTTTTGACGTTTGATTGCTTGACTGATAAAATTACATGGACGTTTTTATATTTATGGATCATCTATGTAAGCAGTTTGCTTGTCCTGCCTTGCCCTGCCCTACCTTTAGAGGTTGAATTTTATTTACAGTGTTTGGTTCAGTATAATAAGAATTTTATTATAGTCATATTCTAGCTTCTTACAATAATACAATTGTTTAATTCATAAAATAGTTATTTCGCGAAATAATGTATTACGATCTTATTCTGAGAAACTATTGAATAGGCATTTTGAGTCTCCTTACTAAATAAAAAATTATTTTAAAATATTAGAATCTTATTCTATTCTATTTTACTTAATCAAATTATTATATATAACTATTTTACTTTATGCTCTATTTTATTCCCATCTATTCTATTACCGCTCTATTGCATTCCAACCGATCGTAACATTAGTTTTTGAATTTTGGATAAAGGGTGGGACATAACTTATCCATTTGAGGCAATGACTAATCTATCCATATCTAGGATCAGGGTGTTCGAATGACGTAATGCAATGAAAAGAAGCACGACTATCTAATCTGTAGTTTGAGTCCATCTCCTCTCTTGACACGTACGGACTGGTTAGTCTTTTTTGCAGGTAAAAGCATGAGCGACGATTGCCGACGGCTAATATTGTGATAGTAACGTGTTTCCATTCCAGGCAGATATAAAATGGTTTATGTAATAAAATTAGATAAAATAAAATTGTTGAAATAATGTTCAACTCAAAGTCAAAGGAGGTGAAGGTGAGGGAGTGAATTGGAAACGTGTTAAAAAAATGATGATACGTTAGTGGAGATTGTCTCCAATCCATCATTCTTTAGGTTTAGATGCAACGCAAGAGCGAGCGAGCGAGAGAGCGGCTGCTTTCATTGCAATCGCAGCCAACCATATGATTTAATCAGGGGTTTCTTTTCCCAGTTAATTTCCACTGCCGCTTCTTCATTTTACCTCCTCTATTAATGACCTATAATAACAAATAAATAACACGGAGCTTTGCTGCAATCATCACCATGGAATTGGCTACAACATATGCTCTTAATTTCAAGCAAATTTTAAAAGTCGAGTTCAACTATAAACAATTCTTCAGCATCTCAAATGTATTCGTGTTAATCAAATATATTACTTATGATAATACATAATGTTTCTTTCTTATTCCCCCTCCCTCGCAATGTCCGAAAGCAATGATAATAATAATAATAATAATAAAAGAGAAGACAAATGCCCTTTTAATTTATTCCACCTTGCAGTTCTGCCGGTAGAGTGTAGACTTGTTTGTTTCGACTTTCAACTCCATTTTCAAGTAATGATGATTGATTGATACATAAGGCGCATCGCTTCGCTTTGGATTTACCTGAATAATTTGGAGGCTCCTGTCTTTGAATGTAACGGATCATTACCTTCCAGCTTTCTTTCCTACTACATATCCATCTCTCTCTGTCTCTTAACTCTCTGCATGTTATGTTTTGAACCCCTTGCTTCATTCCATACAATACAATGACCCAACCCATGAGAATTGAGCTAGCAGAGATTGCAAGGAGCATCCCAAGTCAGGTGTCAAGTTTACCTACTCTGACTTCTGATGATAGTGATGATTATGATGATGCTCATAAATATGAGTCAGAATGGGCCGCAGTTCAGAGACTACCAACGTTTGAACGGATGACTACGGCGCTGTTTGATGACAAGGTGGACGGGAAAGCAGACACCGCCGGGAATATTAGAGGAAAACGACTTATTAATGTCACAAAACTTGGACCTGATGAGCGGCGTTTGTTCATAGAGAAGCTCATGAAACACGTACAAAATGATAATCTGCGTTTGTTGAAAAAAATTAGACGTAGAATTGACAGGTAACCCTTATTTTTTTTTCTCTTCTGTCTTTGCCTATGGCATTGATGAATTCTTTAATCTGATTCATGATTGAGTCTGTTTAATTTGCAGGGCTGGAGTGCAGTTGCCTACTGTGGAAGTGAGATATAAAAATATGTGCGTTCAAGCAGAGTGCCAATTGGTTTATGGTAAACCTCTTCCCACACTATGGAATGCCACAAAAGGCGTCTTTTCTGTAAGTATCAGCGCTCATTAATTGCATAGATTCCTTCTACAGATTTCTAGATAACCATTTCGAGCATCTAAAATCCTTGAGTTTACAAATTTTAGCTTTTGTCATGTGAAGTAAGTCTATAATTAAATCATGACATGGCTCAAGTATTCATATCTATGTATCAATCTTGGTTATCCTGCTCTTATTTGTTGAGATCTTGAATAATTTACTACCAGATATTTTTACCGTGCATTTTTTTCCATCTGATATGATCGCCTTCCCGGCTTAATTTCAGTTTGATGTGGCGGTAGCCGGTAAACTTTAGGTTGTTGAGCTTGCTTGCAAGTTATAATCAAACCTTGTGTAGTTACCTTGTATTTTCTAAAGTGTGAACCCTACACCTTGACTATATGATTTTGAATTCGTTATTTTTGGATAGGATGGTTTCTATTTGTTGTCAGTTTTGCTAGTTTATTATTTATGCTTTCTACTGTTGTGACAGGGTTTAGCCAATCTATTAGGTTCAAAACAAGAGGCCAAGATAAGCATCCTAAAAAATATCAGTGGCATCATAAAACCTGGAAGGTAGGTAAATGAAATATTTAATAATAAGATGAAGTAAGGGAGTGAGGGAGGGAGGATACTTTCTATTGTTCTCCCCTCTGTTGCTCGGACTCATCTATTTAGCCACACAGCCGTGTTGCTATTGACGAGTCAGACGTCTAAAACATCTATTAGCACCCGACACCCATACCTGAGTCCAAGCAACATAAGTTCTCGCTTTTAAGCTCGAATGGATCTCTCTTTTATTTTTATTTTCATTTTGAATTAAACAAGAGAAGAGAATAAAGCATATATATATATATATATATATATATAAAGGCATTTGAACTAACTACTAAGTTTGACTAAACTTCTGTTTGGATTTCATTCCATCTAGGATGACTTTATTGCTTGGCCCTCCAGGATGTGGCAAAAGTACATTATTGCTGGCGCTTGCTGGGAAACTAAGTCAATCTCTCAAGGTGACGTCAATGTACTATCATTTTATTAAATTTTTTTATCTTAGAATTTCAATATTAGCACAATCATTAATGCAAAACTAAAGCAAAAGGAAACATTACTGCACCATCACTCCATTATTCCTGGTATTCGGACTGATGTTTGGTTTAGAGTAAATTGGTTTTCTCGTGTATGTATAAACTTTATTCAGTGGTTCTGAGTTCTATCACATTCACATCTCGGCTGAAATTTTGTCTATATTTTTCAGTAAAAATCTTATCATCCGTCACCTTGTAAAAAATATAATTGTGTTGGCTATGAGATTTGAGCTTGGACTTACCACAATTTTTTTTATTGCTTCTTTTCCTGAAATCATATTAGTTTGTTAGTCTTGGTTTTTTTTCTTTCACTCGTTTTTCTATTTTTTTCCCCAAGGGTAGGATATGATATGAAACACCATACGAAGTTGCAAGTCAGAACTTAAAGCAGCATGATTTCTTAACTGCTAAGCTATCACTTGCTTATTATCTTTTTCTTCTCTTTTGTAAAAGGTTTCAGGGGAAATAACTTACAATGGTTATGGACTGGACGAGTTTAATCCTCAGAAAACCTCAGCATACATTAGCCAATTTGATCTTCATACTCCAGAGATGACAGTAAGAGAAACACTTGATTTTTCAGCACGCTTTCAGGGTATAGGAAGCAGAGCTGGTGCGTACCCAATGGCCAATATAAATGGTGATTTTGATATAAGTTACCGTTGGTGTAATTTCTGATCTGTTATATGCTTGCAAAGAAATCATGAAGAAAGTCAGCCGAAGAGAGGAGGAGGCAGGGATAGTTCCAAATCCTGATGTAGATGCTTACATGAAGGTTTCTGTTTAGCTTTCTATTTTATTTTCAAAGCTCAAATGGAAGTGCTCTTCCATTTTGATATACTTTATGCAGATAGAATACTGACAAATCAGAAAGCTTTTCACCGTCCAGTTAAACCACTAGAGCATCTTAATCGTTAGTAAAAATTAAAACTGCAAGACTTATTTAGTTTTATACGATGCAATTTGAAATTGACAGCCTTTATCATTCTTTTAACCTGGTGCAACTAACTGAATGAACCATTGAAGTTGAGTCCAATTTCCTGATACATTTATATTCATAACAACTCTGGAATATGAATGATTGTTTTTTTTTCTTTTTTAACCATTGAAATAAATTCCTTAATTGTTCTTTTAACTATTGAAATAAATTCAAGATTTTATTAGATAACTTCCAATCTTTTTCATAATGTTCTGTGGACCATTGATCTAAATGTTTTCCGAAATTGTTTCTTACAGGCAATATCGGTTGAAGGTATGGAAAGCACCGTTCAGACAGATTATATTCTGAAGGTAATACTAATCACTATTTTCTTCTACAGGAAAGAACACCTTATTAATTTGTTTAGTAATACCTTCTAGAAACATGGACTTACGTTAACATACTTTCAGATTCTTGGACTTGACATCTGTGCGGACACAATGGTTGGTGATGCCATTAGAAGAGGTATCTCAGGTGGTGAAAAGAAGAGATTGACAACAGGTAGTGTATGTTTGAGAGTAGACCAGGTAATTTGTGTCATTTGGTTGCGCCTTGGCGAGAAATGTTTGGGGAATGTAGCACTTATAAACGTCCAGGGATTGGGTTGAATAGAATCAAGTTTCTTTTCAATGCAGGAGAGATGATTGTGGGTCCGACAAAAGCTTTATTCATGGATGAAATATCAAATGGGCTTGATAGTTCTACAAGTTTCCAGGTCGTATCCTGCCTTCAGCAATTGGTGCATATTAACCATGCTACTGCATTGATTTCACTTCTTCAACCTGCACCAGAGATCTTTGATCTCTTTGATGATGTTATTCTGATGGCAGAAGGGAAAGTTGTGTATCATGGCCCACGCACTTATATTTGCAATTTTTTTGAGAATTGTGGGTTTAGGTGCCTGGAAAGAAAAGGAATTGCTGACTTCCTGCAGGAGGTATGCCTGTCACTGTTACTGTGGACTGTGACTGTGAGGCTCATTGTTGTCATTGTCTCCATGTCTTCATTGGTTTCTTAAATGGTTATACTTTTTTTATCTGCTCCAGGTAATCTCTAGAAAAGATCAAGCGCAGTACTGGTACGATAAGGAACAACCTTACAGCTATGTTTCTGTTGATCAGTTCATCCAAAAGTTCAAAGAAAGTAAAATTGGCCTCAGCCTAGATAAGGAGCTCTCGGAGCCATTTGAGAAGACTCAAAGCTGCGGAGATTCTCTATCCTTTGGAACATACTCGCTAAGTAAATGGGAACTATTTAAAGCTTGCTCAATGAGGGAATTCCTTCTAATGAAGAGGAATTCTTTTCTTTATGTGTTTAAGTCTGTACAGGTAATTGACGTTATGTTTGTATTAGACTTTCATCATCTATGATCAATTTTCATAATTATTATTATTTATCCTTCATACCTGAAAGCATTATTGTTTCGACTATTTTTCTCTGCAGCTTCTCTTAGTTGCTTCAATGACTATGACCGTTTTCCTGCGCACTCAAATGGCTGTTGACATCATCCATGCAAATTATTATATGGGTTCTTTATTTTTTACTCTCACTATACTATTTGTTGACGCATTTCCAGAATTGAGCATGACCATATCAAGACTTGAAGTTTTCTACAAACAAAGAGAGTTGTGCTTCTATCCTGCGTGGGCTTATGCAATTCCTGCAGTAATCCTAAAATTTCCACTTTCATTCTTAGAGTCCTTTTTATTGACTTCTCTCACCTATTATAGCATTGGTTACAGCCCTGAGGTTGGAAGGTGAGTTTCACATATGGAAACTTTAGTTCTATGTTTGTTGGACCCGAATTCAAGTGTCAGATGTGTGTTATTTGTTATGCATAAGTGCTTTCAGTTTTGAGTGACTTAATTGTCCCTTATACATGACTGTTAGCATTTAGCATTATACGTATCCGTTCGACAGGGATACATTGGAAAAAATGAATAACTAATGCAGATAGGAAGGAGAAAAGAAAGATGAGCGGATAACTTTCAGTCTACAGCATGGATCCCAAAGTAACTGAGAGATCTGCTCAGTCTGATTTTTGTAGTAGTAGAAATATACATGCATGCATAATGCAATCCATGCTTCAATTCGCATAGGATCCACAAATCTTGCCTGGACTCTACAATGTAACTTTGAACATATAAGATTTTGGGGTTTTGTTTATTACCCTTTGACTGCAAGCTCTGAATTAATACTTTCTCGAATGCTGCGCCCATAAAATAGCTTTAAGCTCGTCAGGTAAAAATTGAAGGGATAAATGGGACATATGCCTGATGCTAGAATAGACCAGTTCCTGAATCTTCTATGTTGATGTGGTAATCAACTTTCAGGCTTGATGCCTTTAACCATCCAGCTATTAGCATCACCCGAAGCACACTAATGCACTTATTTTTTTTTTTAAATATTAATCACATATGGATTAAATCAGGAATAACACAGAAAGATTTAACTACTGCATTGACAGTTCACTCTTCAAAGTACTAATTTGAAAGTACTGAATTTGATTGTTATATATGTATATCTCCATTTTGAAGTGTAATATATTTGCTCCTATTAGGTTCCTTCGACAGTTCCTTGTATGCTTTGGTCTGCACCTCGCAGGAATGTCCATGTTCCGTTTAATTGCCTCCTTGTCCCAAACCATAGTTGCTTCTACAACTGCTGGCGCCCTTGTACTAGTGATTATTACATCCTTTGGTGGCTTCATTGTCCCAAAATGTAACATCACTAACTGCTCTTGACCAATTCATGTGAACTTCATTTGCTAAGATAAATTCCGAGTGTTCTTCTTTCAATTTTTGCCCCTTATATGGTCGCAGCATATATTCCTTCTTGGTTAAGATGGGGATTTTGGCTAAATCCAATGTCATATGGGGAGATAGGCTTGACCTTGAATGAACTTCTTGCTCCTCGGTGGGAAAAGGTAACGCTGACTACTCAATAAATTGCAGCGGTTGCTTCTGTTGGTTCCGTGGAGCTGATTACATTGCTTCCCCTCCAACAATTTTCTTTTCAGTTTCTTTGGGGAAGTTATTAGTGCTGCTCTTCCCTTTCTTTTTTTTTTCTTTTTGAGTTTTTGGCGAAAAGTAGGGTTGGGGAAAGGGAAGGTGTAATACATTATATTTATGGGGGTGAAGTCACTTTGATGAATTATGGATGAACCAAAGGATTTGGCATTTAGTCATCATCTTTGCTTGCTAGTGTTAATGATTCTGATCTGTTGCTTAATAGTGTTAATATGCAAGAAGCACTGTTTTTATATATATATATATATATATATATCTGCTTCTTATCTTTAATGATTCTGATCTGTTGGAGCCTCCGTCAATGATTCATTAATTAGGCAGAAACCATAAATTGGTCTTTAACTTGTTCAAATTTTTTTGTAGGTTAAGTTTGGAAATACAAGCGCTGGACGACAAACTCTAGAAAGTCGTGGATTGAACTTTGATGGCTACTTTTACTGGTTATCAGTTGGAGCTTTATTTGGATTAACAGTGCTTTTCAATGTTATTTTTACCTTGGCTTTGACTTTCTTGAAGCGTAAGTTTATCTTGACCTGCTGTTTAGAAGGAAAAATGTATAGTATATATTTTGTGCTAATCCTTCCGTACATTGATCTAGATCAGCTCCGGGAAAGTCTCCTGCCATGGTTTCATTTGAAAGATACTATCAACTACAAGGACTAGAAGAAGATAGAAGAGATAATATGCATAAAGAAAGTAAAATCACTGTTGAGGCTGGAGTTATTGCAGGATCTAAAAAAGGTGAATACCAATATTCCTATTAATTGTCCATACTTGATTGATACTCCTCTTTAACATCAAATGTGTTATCATTAATGTGAGATTTGTGTTCTATTTTGCAGTTATGCACCTAAAGTGAATTTGTCTTTCGTTTGCAGATTTTACAGGAAACATGGTTTTGCCTTTCAAGCCCCTAACTGTGGCATTCCAGGATGTGCAGTACTACGTTAATGTCCCTTTGGTAACAAAACAATACTACAGCTACATTCATTTACTCTTATCTTAACTCCAATGTAGTTGTAACGATAAATTTTTTGTTTTTTTTTTTTTTGTTTTTTGGTTTTTTTGGCTCAGGGTTTTAAGCAGAAAAAGCTCCAGCTTCTGTCCGATATTACTGGAGCATTCAGGCCTGGTATTTTAACAGCATTGATGGGGGTAAGTGGAGCAGGTAAAACAACTCTTATGGATGTTCTTTCTGGAAGGAAGACGGGCGGTACGATTGAAGGACAGATTACAATTGGTGGCTACCTCAAGGTTCAAGATACATTTGCCCGGGTATCAGGCTACTGTGAGCAAACTGATATACATTCTCCCCAAATTACCATAGAAGAATCACTAATATATTCTGCTTGGCTGCGTCTTCCATCTCATATTGATTCGAAAACTAAAGCTGTATGGCACCTTTCTTGGTCAATAATAATTCTTTCCATTTTTGATCTTGCAAACTTGGAAATTTGATAATTTCACGTACCTTTTCCTTCAGGAATTTATAAATGAAGTACTCAAAACTATAGAGCTGGACGAAATTAAAGATTCCTTAGTAGGCATACCTGGAGTCAATGGGTTATCTACTGAGCAGCGTAAAAGGCTAACCATTGCCGTTGAGCTTGTTGCTAATCCATCCATCATGTTTATGGATGAACCCACTACAGGTTTAGATGCAAGAGCAGCAGCAATTGTTATGAGAGCAGTGAAGAATATAGTTGAAACTGGAAGAACTGTTGTTTGCACTATCCACCAACCTAGTATTCATATATTTGAGGCATTTGATGAGGTAGAGTAATTTTAGCTTTTTTTTTAATTATAAAATGAGAACTAACATAAGCGCGCAAATTTAACTTGTAGTTGCACCTTTTTTCTAAAGAGGATGTTCAAAGTTTTCTGCTGTACTATCCAAAAGGCACCAAAAAAAAAACCTCATTTTTGTCTTGCTCTCATGGCATGGCAGTTGATTTTAATGAAAGCCGGAGGGCGCATTATATTTTCTGGACCACTGGGTCGGCACTCCAGTCGAGTTATTGAGTACTTTCAGGTCAGCTTGCTTGAGGATTATGAATAATATGTTGGTTCCCATTATTATCTGATACAGAACTCTTGGAAACCTATTGTAACTATTGTTGCTGTCACATTCCTTCTCTGTTACTATTGCTGTAGAACATCCCTGGAGTGCCCAAGATTAAAGACAATTATAATCCAGCGACATGGGTGTTAGAAGTTACTTCTAAATCTGCAGAGGCCGAAGCTGGCTTAGATTTTGCTGATAGTTATGAGAGCTCCACTTTGTTTAGGTAAGTAGAACTACAAATGCGATGCTAGGCGTAGGCTGAAACTGTCACAACTGTAATAGCTTGCTTTTACTCCACCAGCTTTTCAGTGTTTATTATAAATTTTAGCTTTATTGCTTTCATCTGCTGACCTGTAGTTGCATTTTGCTTCCAAACTAGTAACTCCTGCCATCTTCCAATAGGGAAATTGTAGAGTTGGTCAAGCAATTGAGTTCACCCCCTCCTGGTTTAGAGAAATTGCAATTTCCTACCCGCTTTCCTCAGAATGGTTGGGAGCAGTTCAAAGCATGCCTGTGGAAACAGCACTTGTCTTATTGGAGAAGTCCTTCATACAATTTGACGCGCTTTCTTTACTTCTTTGCCTCATCTGTTTTCTTTGGCATACTGTTCTGGCAGCGAGGAAACAAAATGTCAGCAAATATAATCTTTTTCATAAATTGAAAATCTTTTTAATTTCTACACCAACACTGAGTCCCATACATAAATTGTTTTTGAAACTTATTAATTTTTGGAAATTAGGTGGTTTCGCACCTTTGCATTCATGATAATTAATAGCTAGGATTGATATTATATCCCCTTTCTTGTTTCTTCATAGAGATAACCAACAAGACCTGTTCAATGCACTTGGTGTGATGTATTCAGCACTATTCTTCTTCGGCATAAACAGTTGCTCAACAGTTTTACCATTTGTTTCAATCCAGCGAACAGTTTTGTACAGGGAAATGTTTGCAGGAATGTACACTTCGTGGGCCTACTCATTTGCACAGGTTTAAACTTCCCTCAAAGTTGGTCCAAGTATTCTGTCTAGCTAGAGTTTCAAGATATACTTGATGGTGCTTTCAGACCCTTTGATGAGATCAGTTTAAAATATCTGTTCAACTTAAATTTGAGTAATTAAGTTTTTAGTTTTCGTGGTTCTTTTGATAGTTACCATTTTCTTTGGATGTTAATTTTGTTCACAATTCGGGGGTGGGGGGGGATTTATATTGGGGTTTGAGGGGGGGAGGGGAGGGGCTTATTTTGGTTTTGCTAATGACTTGGGTTTTGATTTTGTAGGTTATAATTGAGATTCCATACTTGCTTACTGCTGCGCTTCTATATGTGATGATCACATATCCTATGATTGGTTACTGTTGCTCAGCCTATAAAGTATTCTGGTCGTTTTACAGCATGTATTGTTCACTGCTATGCTTCACTTACTTAGGGATGATGATAGTGTCATTGACACCCAACGTTCAACTGGCTTTCATTGTGGCCTCAACTGCTTACTCCATCATGAATTTGTACTCTGGGTTTTTTATGCCGAGACCAGTAAGTTTCAAAATTGCAAATCTATTCTATACTCGTAATTCCTCCAAATGCCAGTAGTTCACGATGGTTCCTTCCTGCATGTCAAATTCTCATATGCATGAAAATGATAGCCATCGGCATGTTTCATTGAAAGACTATTCAATATTTTTATACTTGAGAAGCAAAGAATGAGAAATAAATACTAGGATGATGCTGTTGTCCTCTTGCAGAAAATGCCGAATTGGTGGGTGTGGCTATATTATATATCCCCCACGTCTTGGTCACTGAATGGCATGTTCACCTCGCAGTATGGAGATATTGCTAAAGAAATTCAGGCTTTTGGAGAATCTATGACGGTTTCTGCTTTCTTAGAAGATTATTTTGGTTATCATCATAAGTTTTTAGGTGTTGTTGCCGCTGTTCTCATTATCTTCCCTTTCGTGTTGGCTTCTCTTTTTGCTTATTTTATTGGAAAATTAAATTTCCAAAGGAGGTAAATAAATTAAAGCTCTGCCTCCGCTGCTGCTATTGCTGAACAAAACGATGAAAAAGTTGCTATGATATTTGTGGGATGTACTTTTGGATAATGAAAAGTTGACCTCCAACAACTATTGCTAAATGCTATTGGAGTGGATAATTAAATTTCTAAAAAACAATGCTGCTGCCGCAATTGCTATTGATTATGAAAAGCTGACCTTCAAGAACTCATTTTGCGCGCTTCTTAGTAGTACTATAAGCGGGAAAAACAAAGCAAAACCAAACAAGTCTTACTATGATTGAAATTTTACCAGTTTCCCCTTTTTTCTCTATAAAGCAAAGCATACGGATTTGCCCTTATATAATACCAGCAAGTAAATTAAGAAAAATGATGCGCCTGGTAATTGCATGCTGCTGAAGTCAAACACTTGATGTTAATATATGATGCAAACAACTATGGGGAAATTTTAAAAAAAATGGATAGGAATATTTGGTATCATGGACATTATGGCCAATAAATATGTGTAGACTTACATAAAACATCTTGACCAATCGGCAGTACGTCGTGTCCGTATCATCGAAGAAAAATGCTATGTGGAGACGGGTTTTGCTTATGAAAATAATTCAAGTCATTATGCCTTTCTCAAGTCTTAGCCTTTCTTTCTTTCAATGCTTGCTTAGACCTCACCTAGTTCAGGTTTCATGAGGGTATGGCCCGTCACACGCCGCAAGAATCTTTTTGCAATTGCCTTTGATCGCTTTACTCGCCCAACAATACCAGGGATGTTTATATTAGTGTAAGTCCTACAAGTCAATAAGTTAAATTTGTAATACACTGACATTTGGTTAATTTATGTAACATACATTTGATTAATGTTATATGATGTATTCTTTTATCCATAAGATTGATATATTATTAGTTTTTTTAAATCATATGTAGATAACGCCCATGAAGCACATTGGTCTTGCAAGGGAATTATAAAGAACTATAATTATAAGATCCCTATACATTAAAGTCGTATCTCTAAAAACACTCCTAGTCATCATATTATTAAGACAGGGTATTGATAATGAACAAA
>JBBYHK010000002.1:6109190-6123707 GCA_038382065.1 Adansonia grandidieri
AGCCGAGGACGGAGCCCCCATTGGCCCTTACTACTACAACTACATCTATGGAATCATATTTTCCAAGACGTTGTCGTTTTTCTTTTCAAATTTGTTTTATTTTATGGTTATTTATATGTCACACTTGAAAGGTCAAACTGGTACATCAACCAATATCACTATAATTATATCATGAAATAAATGTCAATAATTCTTTTTTATTCTGATAATAATAATAATAATAATAATAATAATAATAATAATAATAATAATAATAATAAATGAATGCAATTCTACCTCTGCCGATCTACTCTAACATGAAAAAAAATTATCTCATTTATTATTAAAAATTTTAAATTTTAAAATTATATATTTAAAATTATAAAATATGTAATAATTTTTAATCTATTTTTTTAAATAAAAAATCAGGTCACAAGTGTCTCTAACACAAATTCGTTGCTTTTCCTTTTGGAAAAAAAATAAAATAATAAACATTGCATTTGCGCTATATATATATATATATATGTATATATTTATATTTACAAAACAGTTTTAGTTTACATTTCCCCATCCTCTTGGAAAAAACCGTCCGCTTCTCTTGCTGTATAGTGCAATCGGTCAAAGGTTTCGCCTCTCCCCGAAAACCCTAATTCCATCCAATACTCCCAAAATTAATACCCTGAAAAATATGACTGTTATTGGAATACCTCCATCGTTCTCGATTTGAATTACTCAAAACCAATAATCGTGCTGGAGAGGGACCGCTCCGATCATTGCCATGTTCGAAGCTCACGTAAGCTTCATTTCCTTTTTCCTTTTATTTTCTTTCTTACGTCAGAGGATTAGCATTTCGTTTACTGAGTTTATATAGCTTTAGATTTTTTTTTGAAGCTTTTAAATTTTGTCAATTAAATTGTTATAGTTTGATGAGTATATGTTAACAATTTAGATTGGAGGAACCTATTTAAGGTTTTTTTTTTTTTCTTTTTGAAAAAAGTTGTCTCTGTTGTAATTTAGAATACAAAATGAGTTGCGAGGTTATCATCACATAGGGCCTAATAGCAGTGTAGGAGTGTTTGTTTCTAAATGATATCAATGTATGTGAGCCAATTAACATGGTTAATGATATGTGGATCTTTGATTTCAATTTATTGTCTGCAATCATTCATTCAATCATCATATTTGCCTGAGTTTGTTTGTTTTGTTGTAACTCTTGCACCTTCGAGCTTTTCTTTTATTTTTTTTATTTTTATTTTTAGTACTTGTAATTGTGCTTTTAGACAATTATTCTTTAGTGCAAATATCACGTATTTGCACCTTTCTTTCAATGCTTCTGAATTTATGCATATTGTTCTATGTTTATAGGTTCTGCATTTGCTTCGAAGATACTTGGGGGAGTATGTTCATGATCTCTCATTAGAGACTTTAAAGATCAGCGTTTGGAAAGGTCTCTTCAGAAACACTCTATGGTCTTGTGTGCTTTTCTTACCCATCTGCTTGAGCTAAAATTGTTAAAATGATGGTTTCTTATGAAAGCCTTTTGGGAAGTTAAACATGATGGCATCATTTTACAAATTTTCCTCTTCCTACAGGTGATGTTGTCCTCAAAGATTTAAAATTGAAGGCAGAGGCACTAAACTCTTTAAATCTTCCAGTTACTGTCAAAGCTGGTTTTGTGGGCACCATAACTTTGAAGGTAGCTATGTTTGTCATAAGTGTTTGTTGTTAGGTTTATCTTATGGTACTTTTGCCAAGGGAATGTCTTGGAAAAATAAATCCTTTTTTTTTAAATAATAGTTTCTTAAATATACTTTGACATATAAGGTTTATGTTCTAATTATTTATGTTCTTATTCATTTTTGAAATTTTATATTGTAGGTTCCTTGGAAAAGTTTAGGTAAAGAACCTGTAATTGTTCTTATTGATCGTGTATTTCTTCTTGCTCACCCAGCTCCCGATGGCTGTAAGGTAGGATGATATTTTATTTGATGGAGGGGATTTCTTTTTAAGTTTCTTCTATTTTGTTTGAGATCTTATTTCAATGTTGTATAGGAGGACGATAGGGAAAAACTTTTTGAAGCTAAAATTCAACAAATTGAGGTAAATCTTTTGTGTTCATATATAATAAAAATACACTCATGCTGCATATAGCATCGCATGCCGAATATCATTGTGCTTCCTCCATGTATAGTCTCATTGAAAAATTCAGAAATAAGGCAATAACATTCTTCCAATGTCAAGTTCATTATTCTATAAATTTGTCATCAACAGGAGTCCTTAATATACTGATGTTTTTCATATCTAATGCCTAAATCATTCAAGATTTTGTTGACACTTCAATACCAGAGGCTGTTTCTTCTTACCTGTCTCTGACCCTCGCCAAATCTATTCTGGATTTTCTCATACTTATATTAATGGTGCTTGCTCTTTTGGAGAAGACTTGTAGCTACTTTTTCCGTTCTTATGCCAATCCTTTTTTATTTTCCTTTTTCAATAACTATGTTGCTGTATAGAGCTATGCTACGGAAGCTATTATTTATAGCGGGTTAGATATTTATCAACATCAGCTTTCTGGAAAAATGTTTTGAGAATATTGCATGTTTCATTATAAACTTTTGCTGTGTTATTGAGTTGAACATTTGTTTTTCCTCTTCTTTTAAACATTAATAATTATACTGATAGATTGTTATTACTTTATTCTTATTTCTCTTATTTGTTTATCCTTTTGTTTGAAAGATTAATAATGGTATCGGCAAATTATTATTACTTTATTCTTATTTCTCTTTCTTTTCTTTTGATTTTATATGGAAGGGTAAATAGAGATGCCCAATACAACATTTTCATAAACCGAAGGGAGTTGTCCTAAGCTTGCATGGTTGTACGGTCATGTAGAATGAATGAATGAACTCAAAATGTTTAAACGTACAAGCATTTTCTAAATTTGTTGGCATGCTGTATGTGAGTGTTGCAATTTTGAATTTTTGATTTCTAGTCATGCATGTATGCTTGCAGACATAATTATTTTATTTTTATTCTATTGCCTGCAGGAGGCAGAATCTGCAACTCTTGAAGCGATATCTGGGTCAAAGCCGGGAAGTGTATGTCTATGGATGCTAGATACATTTAACTTTCTCTGAATCCTGTTTTGTTTTGTTTTTATTATTAAATAAGGTACTCTGAAATACATATTTTTATCAGGCTATTGCCTACTTCACTTCTCGCTAATATACTTTTATATTCTTCATGATAAAATCTTGATGGATGGCTCTTCATTTGTTAACTGTTTTACACGTATATATTTCCTTTATGTAGGTTATGTTAGTTTGATTAATCTGATAATGCTTTTTGGTCTGTGCATCTCAGCTTCTGTATCTTGGATAAAATAGGTTGCATTTTGCAAATTATAGTGACTCACTGGTAACTCTTTTCTTTACCCCTTCTGTTTGAGTTGTGTATGCAGTCTCCTCCTGGAAATTCGTGGCTTGGTTCTCTGATTGCTACAATTATAGGAAATCTGAAGATATCTATAAGCAATGTACATATCAGATATGAGGATTGCATCAGGTGGTGGTCATGTGCCTTTTTTTTTTTTTGATGTTTTCACTTCACTGTGTGTTTTTGGTTTTGTAATTTTCTTAAGCTTTGTAAACTAAGATACTTTTAACTTGTAATTTCTCAGTTGCATATTTGTCTTTGTCTTCCTTTGCTGACCAGTTTGCTGCTTTTTTTTCAATTAATGGACTGTAATCTTGTAGTAATCCAGGCCATCCTTTTGCTTCTGGTGTTACCCTGGCTAAGCTTGCAGCTGTTACCATGGATGAGCAAGGAAATGAGACCTTTGATACCAGTGGTGCTCTGGATAAGTTGCGTAAGGTCAGCTCTTTTTTTTTTTTTTTTTTCCTGCCATATTAACTTATGCTACTGTCCTTTAGAAACAGTTGAGAAGAGTGTTAGTAATTTCCTAAAACACGTTAATGGTTCAACACTATGGTTATTTCTTGAGATAGAAGGTATTGCATCCAAACAGATTGTAGCATGAATATGCATCTCAATCTTTCAGAATGATGATTATTCTGTTTGGTGGCATTGTTTCTACTTGTCTTAAAGCTAATAATTTTACTCTTGGAAGTGCTCAAGAAGAGATGACATTTGTGTTTGAATAAACAAAATTCTAGTTTGATAAATGAGAATCCGCTTTTCAAGTCATGATGGCAAAAAATTCCCTTTCTGATGTTTCAACTTTTGTGTTGTATGTTTGCTTTGGATTTTATCTTGAATTGAAAGGGTTGCAACAAATATATGAATCAATTAATTTATGACACGGGCTTCTTGAAGTTGTGAGGTTAAATGCATTTTTTTATGATTATTCAATATCAGAGAATATAGTTTCCATAAGGACGGAACGAGACTACTTGAATGTAGACTCTAATTATCCATCATTGCAACTGAATTCCACCAGTAAATATTATGGGGTTAGACAAACATGAAATGATGAGATGTTTCTTTTCTTTTATTTGAATTCTAGCAACTCAATTTAAAAACATGATATGTAATTTGGATATCATACCATATTTGAAGAGGATGAATTGTCAAACTAGGATGTGGAAATGCTAACCGCTGGTATAGTTTAAACAATTCCACATGCATGCCAAAACTGAAGATTTATGTTTGTGACATTTAACTGAATGAGAGAAGATGTTGGGCCCGTACACCTTTCGAACTTCTATGTTTTGGCTGCTTTCCCTTTTAGGTTTATCCTTTGTGAATGGTTTGTCATAATTGCTATTGCTGCTTTTTGCTTTTGAATGACAAGCAAAATGTTGTGCTAATGCTTCTGAAGTTTATGTTCAGTCTTTGCAACTGGAGAGGCTGGCTCTGTATCATGATTCGGATAACCTGCCTTGGAAGATGGATAAGAAATGGGAAGATCTTAGTCCCAAAGAATGGATTGAGGTTTGGCTCCTATGTGGAATCATAATCTCATTTACTTCATAGTTCCGTAATTTTCATTTTGGTAGCATGATGAAGGTTAACTGAAACATTACAATAAAATTTAAGTGTCTCATCTTTGTCCTAAATTGTTGTTTATCCAGGTATTTGAAGATGGTATAAATGAACCTGTTGCTGACTGTGAAGTGGTGTCTAAGTGGGCTACGAATCGCAATTACTTGGTGTCACCAATCAATGGAGTTCTTAAGTATCACCGGCTTGGAAATCAAGAAAGAAATGATCCAGATATTCCTTTTGAGAAAGCTTCTCTTGTCTTAAGTGATGTCTCCTTAACTATTACTGAGGTTCCTATACTTAATTTTTTTTTTCCATTTGTACTTTTAATTTCTCCATTTCTTTTTTTTTTTTTTCTAAAGAATAAGATAGATTTAGAGTTCAGTCTTCTTTGCATTGCCAACCAAGAAACAGTGAGAAAGGGAAATGCATCTTCTTTTCGAGTCTTGAAATTGACCTGTTTTTCCCTTTTACAGGCACAATATCATGATTGGATTAAACTTTTAGAAGTTATTTCAAGATATAGGACATATGTTGAAATTTCCCATTTAAGACCTGTGGTGCCAGTTTCGAAGGAGTCTTATTTCTTGTGGTGGCGTTACGCAGCGCAGGCTGTACTGCAACAGAGGAAAATGTGGTACAGGCAGTAATTTCTTATAAATATTTTCATTTGATAATACTCATAGGAGTACCTTTTGTTTGATACTCTGAAGAATTACACTTGAAATCATACCTTTTTTTCGAGATTAGTTGTGTCTTTTGGCCATCTTCTGTGTGAGTAAATGTTTTTCACCCTTAAAATGTATCATTATTTCAGCTATCGATTCTCTTGGGATCAAGTTTGGCGTATGTGCAAGCTTCGTCGGCGTTACATTCACTTATATGCCAGTTTGCTACAACAGTCATCGTGTGTTGACAAGTCAGAAGTCAGAGACATTGAGAGAGATCTCGACTCAAAAGTGATTCTTCTATGGAGGTAAGAAGATTAGCTTTGTGCTAACTCTCCATTCACCCTCTTCGAAATGAAGTAAAACTTAGTGATTTCTGGGACTAGATATGTGTTCTGGACATCCCACTCTTTTACTAGTTCTGGTAAAACATAGCTTAGTTGAGTTGAATTATTGTTTAAGTAATTAGTGCTCTGATTTATTTATGCTAAAGTGGCAATAAAATAGGGTAGCCTCTTGTGAGCAATCATGATCATGGATTACTTAAGTAATTATTGCACAAAGGCATCAGTCTTGCAACTTGCTCTTCGACATATGATGTAAGTAGAAATCACCGCTACTAATGGGAGGCCATCCTTAAGCTCCGACTGCTTTTATGCTTGCTACATGAATATTCTTGCTGTTAGCTGTATTTATGCATCTGTATCTCTTTGAAAGTGGGAAGTTTTTTGTCTGAATAATTTTGGAAAATTAGATGATAGTGAAACCAGCAGTCATGTTTTCTGCCATGAAGCTTGGACACAGCTTCACCATTATTTACCAACATTTCCTATTATAATATGGATATGCATTTGGCATGGTTGGACACCTGTTAGATGCCTCCAGATACACCAGGAAAGTTATTAAAAGTGTTTTTAAAAAATGATATTAGACTAGGGACAGATATGGCCTCTCAAGCTAGGAATCTGCCATGGTTTACAAAGACAGAGATACACTATTATGATTGTTTTCTCTCAGCCATAATTTTTCTTTATGTTCAAATACTTGCCAGGATTAGAAATTGTTGGATTACTATATTTTGTTCCATATATATGATGAAATTTTATTCAAATATTGTATAGGTTTCTCCAGGTATATATGTGCAAATCGGTTATTAAAAGTGATCACGGATATTAATGTACAATTCGTAGTTGAATAAAATTTTCTCTTCACCTCAATATAATGTTCAACATTTTCTATTTCTACTTGGATCAATTAGGTTACTTGCACATGCCAAGGTTGAATCTGTAAAGTCAAAGGAAGCAGCTGAACAGAGGAGACTTCAGAAGAAAAGTTGGTTTTCATTGAGATGGTATGTGGAAATGTAAAAAGATTACCTTGGCTTTGTTATTGAGCTTTGTTATTATTTTGTTTTTAGTTTTTCTCTCAAACAGTAACTTTTGCAAATTCTCTTCACCTTTAATCTCAGGCGTACACAATCTGAAGATGCATCTGATGTGGATGCTTTGGATGGATCGCAGTTAACCGAGGAAAAGCTGAGTAAAGAAGAATGGCAGGCAATCAATAAGTTACTCAGTTACCAGCCAGCAGAGGACTTGATGTCACATTCAGGGAAAGACTTGCAAAACATGACCCGGTTTTTGGTAACTGTATCTATCAGTCAAGCTGCTGCAAGGATCATCGATATAAACCAGACAGAGATTGTTTGTGGTAGATTTGAACAACTTTATGTGTCAGCAAAGTTTAAGCATCGCAGTACCTATTGCGATGTACGGTTAAGATTCTATGGTGTGTCAGCCCCTGAAGGTTCACTTGCTCAGGTTTGTTCGAGTGCTATGTTTTGAGCCTTTTTTTTTTTTTTTTCTGACAGGTCTTTTGTTGATGATAACTAAAGATTTCCAATTAAGATGAATACCAGATAGGAGTTTATACGCATATCAGCATGCTATTTTTTTTTTAAAAGATAGCAAGCAAGTTTTTAACTAGTTTATTTTCAGATTGATATTGTAATGTACTTTTTTGTATCTGTTTTTTCCCCTCAAAAAGTTAACTCATTTGTATTTAGTAGATTCAAACTGTATGCTGTTGCCTCATCGAAGCAATGTGCGTGTGTATATATTGCCTCATGTTGGTCTTTTTGTGCAGAGTGTCTGCAGTGAGCAAAAGGTGAATGCATTAACTGCTAGTTTTGTCCGCTCACCAGTAGGAGAGAATGTTGATTGGAGGTTGTCAGCTACAATTTCCCCCTGCCATGTTACGGTAATTTCTTTGATCGTAGAAGGAAATGGGGATGTCTTGGTCTGCATCAATTTGCAAATGGACACTCATCCGGGCTTGTGCTTTGTGTCTTTTACAACAGATAGTTCTTTGTAGATCTGTTAGCTATGATAATGCTTTTTTAATGATCTCCAAAATAGGCTCCAACCCTTTTCATTTAGCAGAGCAACAATTAATATGAGGTAGTAATAATCTTTATAGATTCTTAAAATCTCTCATCTTGGTTTGAGGAATGACAAAATGTGGCAACGAAAAGGGTAGTGCCTGACTGACCTATGAAATGTCTAGCTGACTGCTGCCTGAGGATTGACATAGTTTGTATTCAAATCCCATTGGAGGTAATGGAGCAAACTCGATAACTCCACTAGATCTTGAGGCCTTCTCTGGAGGCTTTTAGTACCCTAAGGCATATAAACGACATTCCAATTCACGGTTAAAGCATCAGGTACCTGGTCTAATTTGTTGTGTGCTTCTGGATTAGATTGATTGTTAATCTGGATAATATTTATTGGCCGACTTCTTTATATATCACGGAGAGACATTGTTTCTAGATGTAAAATTGATGTTGTTGCCTTTTAGTTTAAGATATGAGCTTGGGGTGGCTAAATTTGTTATCATTTATTTTGCACTCTTTCTGATGTTTTATGTAGTATTTTGCCTTATCCTCGTGGTTAGACAATTTATTGTCTTTTGAGATAATCCATTATTTGCATTATACCTGTGAATGAATTTGGCAAGTGGTCCTTTATTTGCGTTCTCTATTTTCTTTTAGTTAGTTTTATCATCTCTTAGCAGATAAGGCTTGATAAATTCTTATGGCTTCTTGCAGGTTTTGAAGGAAAGTTATGATCGCTTTATTGAGTTTGTGAAACGGAGTAATGCAGTTAGTCCAACTGTTGCTATGGAAACTGCTACTGCATTGCAGGTAATGACATTAATAGAACCAGAATTTGAGACACCCACTATGTGGGTTAAAAGAGAAGATAAAAAATTAAAAATTTACTAGAAAAATAGGTGAAAAAAAGGAAGTTACATTAACTATAAAAATAGTGGGTCTTTTTCAAAGGGATTTTTGAATCTTTTCAAAACAAAGTTAATCAAAAAATATTTAAGTGTAATGTTACATTTAAATCTTTTATTATATATTTTACTATGATATTTACTAAGATATAATTTGGGTTTTGTGTCTATTCATCGAGCTGGTGTCACTTAACTCAATGACACCAAACTCAGTCAGTCACTTTGTTAGTAGAATAGATGAGCATAGAAACAACCTCTATTGTCCTTTGTGCTGATCATTATTTGAAACCCATGGTAGACGAAGATCGAAAAAGTGACTCGTCGAGCACAGGAGCAGTTTCAAACAGTGTTAGAGGAACAAAGCAGGTTAAATACTTGTTTTTACTTTCAATTGTGTTTTTCATATCTCATTTTTTCATTTAAATATTAGTGCATTTTTGTCACATGATAGTTCAAAGTATTTGGGAGGCCCTGTACTATGCCACTCTGTGCAAATTAGTACATGTACTAAAAACCTGAGTAATTTAGTGTATTTTTAAAATTGATGCAAAAATGTAAAATTGATAATGAGGGTAACGGAAAATGGTTAAAAAGCTGACTTTGGTTAAATGATGATGTGTTTAGTAGATGTAGCAGTAATAAAATATAATATTTTTGGATGATGTGGATGAACTAAATTACCAATTTGTTGTAAATGCCGCATCAAATTTTGAATAATTTGGGTTCTTTGGTTCCCATGTCATCCTAAAAATACAAATTTTTTTATGTACCACTTCGGCATCAACCTTCCATGTCATCATTTTGGCAGAAGTCAAATGCTGCATAAGCATTTTTCACGGTTTCCATAACCTCGTTACCAAAGTTTCCTTTTTGCTTCAATTTTAAAAGTTCGCGGGCCAAATTACCCAACTTTTTAGTACAGGGATTAATTTTTGTTGGGTGATATAGTATAAGGACCTCCTAAGTACTTTGACCCACATGATATTATGTTTTATGCTCTGTATCTCATTTGATATGCCAAGTGGAAGATGTACAATGGGCATAAGACGAGTGATATATTCTGGTAAAAAGGGCTTCAAGTCAACAAACATGTCTATGGAATGATCGTTTATTAAGGATGCACAGCTGTGGATGAGTAATTGAAGAAAGATGTTATAAATTTTGGCATCAGCCAGTCTTTGGTTGGCGTAAATTGGGACAGAATGAGATGAAGTTACCTAAATTATATCTGGCTTATGGACATGGTTGGCTTTTTATGCAAATCATAAGTATCGGTCATGTTGTTCAGGGATTGCTATGGCATTATATAATATAGAGTTATAGACCCAAGTCTGGCAAAATATCATATGATTGAAGTGAAAACCAACATTGGTGAATGGATCTAGTATCTATTGAAAATTCTTGGGCATTTAAAGTGGCATGAAGCCCGCGTCAGTGAGCTTGACAAACAAGGACATATAAGTTCAGGTTCTAAAGAGAAAAAACTAGCCGTACAATGAAAAGGAAGTTAACTAGGTTTTGTGTAGTGATAAACTTATAATTGTTAGCCTGAAACAGGTTGATTTTTTAGTATCCCCAAAAATTGAAAATTGAAAAAGCATAGAATAAGAAGTATCTCCCTGTTATCCTTTTTTTTGCATACCTTCACTATTTTTCCTTGATGAATGTGGATTAACATTTGATATTTTTTCCTGTAAACCTTGTATGTAGGACAATCCTTTCTTAATTTTATCATTATATATTGTCATGAAGGGTAAGTAATCAAGTTTATGTTTCAAACCAATGCATGCTTTATTAGTTTGTTAGGTTGTGTTTTCTTGATTTTTAGCCAGGTTACATGGAGCATAAAAAATTATATATGGTAGAATTAAAATTTTTACCTTGGGGAATAATTTGAAGTGCTATTACTATGCTGGATTTTAATTTTTTTTCCTTCTTTTTCCTTGTTTTCATCAAAGAGAAAAGCATTGTAGTTTTTCTATGATTATTTACTTTTCTGCTTTGTTTCTCAGATTTGCTCTGGATGTTGATCTTGATGCTCCAAAAGTTAGGATTCCTTTAAGGACACGTGGCTCTTCCAAATGTGATAGCCATTTTCTTTTGGATTTTGGTCATTTTACGTTGCATACCATGGTATGTGTGTCAACTATTGACCTCAAATTGCCATTATTGAAATTTATTTGCTTAAATAATTTATCATCATGGCAGGAGAGTCAGTCTGAAGAACAGAGGCAGAATATCTATTCTCGTCTCTACATATCTGGAAGGGATATTGCTGCTTTTTTTACAGATTGTGGATCTGATTGCCAAAACTGTACTTATGTCAAACCAAATTCTAATAATCACTCAATGGTGATGTCTCCTGGGTTGGAGAAAGTTGGCAATTTCTATTCTCTTATTGATAAGTGTGGAGTGGCAGTAGTTTTTGATCAGGTATGATTTAATTGTTTTAGTTCTTATGCTTTAAGTATCTAGACAAGTTTCATATCGAAACTCTAGAACTCACATCAGTTATACTTGTGCATTTGTACTGCAGATTAAAGTTCCTCACCCTAGTTACCCAGCAACACGTGTGTTTGTTCAAGTGCCGAATCTTAGCATTCACTTTTCACCAGCGAGATACTGCAGACTTATGGAACTGTTGGATATATTATATGTTACTATGGATTCCTGTGTTCAGCCTGGTGTTGTTGATTTCCAAGCTGGAATGGCTCCTTGGAGTGCCACAGATCTTGTAACTGATGCTAAAATCCTAGTTTGGCGGGTTGGTTATTAACTCCATTGTAAAAGCTAGTTCTATAGTTGCTAGTTGCTTCCCATATGCATCTGATTTTAACTGTTATTAACTTTGTTGGTTCAGGGTATTGGAAATTCTGTTGCTTCATGGCAGCCATGTTTTGTTGTATTATCTGGTTTCTATCTTTATGTATTGGAATCTGAAAAATCTCAGAACTACCAGCGGTACTTGAGGTTTGGGGCTTTCCTTGTCTCTTTGGCTTTGTTACTTGGCGGGTTGGTTGTTAATCTGTAGGATAGTAATTTTGCAGCCTCAATCTTCTTGAATTTTCACTGGTTTTCCCTTTTTATTTGATAGTCCCTATGGCATTTTTATGGACTCTTAATCTAAATTTTAATTTTGGAATCCTGCAGTATGGCTGGAAGACAGGTGCATGAGGTTCCATCAACAAATATCGGTGGGTCTCCATTTTGCATTGCTGTGAGTCCAAGAGGAATGGACATTCGGAAGGTGAGTCATTTAGTCTTGTAACTAGAATAATGTTTCATTGCTAGATGTCTCATTAAACTGAACCAGAATAATCCTCTCCTCTCAGTTATAGCTGGTTGTCTGAATGTATTGTGTTTTATGCTAATTCTTGTATTCGTTTGTTAACACATTCATGTTAAGTTGCGGTTGCTTTGACTGATAAATAAAATGTTCTAGGTTGTTCATTCATGGGTCAACTGCGAAATATTATCTTATTTTACTTTTCAGATAAATACCATTCTAGTTACGTGCTATTAAAATAACAGATTCACAGTTATCTATAGTAAGTACATTCTAAATCGTTTTGCAAGTTGTCTCCCTTTCTTTTACCGGTTTCCATGAAATTCAAAAGTTCTAATATATGGTATTTGTTACTATTTTTTCTTCCTTTTTTCTTTAACCTTAAACCATAAGTATGAACCTGATAGTGAGAATTGACGAAGGTAAAGACTTCTGTATCAGGAATTACTTCAGAATGAGTGATTAAAATAGATTGGAAATGATAATTATGATATAAACAAGAACAGAAGGGGGTTAGAGTTTGATTCTACTATCTTTTCTTGAAAAAAATTCATTTTATATTGTCATTGTGCAGCAGTTAAGAATTTGTTGTCTATTTCTTTGTTTTTGGTTGTCAGTAAATAGTTTCCACAAAATAATAACTAGCATGTCTTTGGGTAGTAAAGATTAATTTATAAGCAGTATCCACAGGAAATAGATGTTCAAATTTCAGTATTTAAGAAAAATTAAACAATGAAGACCGAAGGAAGCACCAGCATATGTTGTGAGATTACCATGCATTTAGTATGTGCTTCATAAAAGTAGACTGTGCAGTGTGTACTCATTTCCCTCATTTAGGATATTGGCATTTTATAAGGTAAAAAATTTTTATTCATTATCTAAGATAAGCTTAATAGTTATGATGCTTTTACTAACCAAATAAAACTGGTATTTTCTTATCTATATGGAAAAGCTTTGCTTGCATATTTATATATAATCATGGGTAAAACAAAAGCACTAAGAGGTACCATGCTTGAATTATGTCAAGCATACTTTATAACTATGCTTTATGTTCTTGTGTTTTTGCACAGACTTGAATATTTGTTTCTTTCCTTACTCGAAACATGAATGTCTTTTCCAGGCTTTGGAGTCTTCAGGGACCTGGGTTATTGAATTCCGAGGGGAGGAAGAGAAGATCACTTGGTTAAGAGGACTTATACAAGCCACATATCAAGCTTCTGTATGGCGATATATTCGATTTCCTTTTCATTTTTGTGTTTATTTATTTATATAGGTGCTTATTCCTTGACTTCCTATTCATGTAGGCACCTGCATCTGTTGATATACTTGGAGAAACAAGTGATGTTATAAGTGAATCTGATGATCCTCAAACAAGAAATGCAAAAGCTGCTGATCTTGTTATTAATGGGGCAGTTGTGGAGACAAAGTTATGCCTATATGGAAAGGTTAGTGGCTCTACAATTTCTTAAATACTTTATGGTTATGTGATGGCGTCCAGCCATGACTAACTGTTGGGTACTTAGCCCATATCTGTGTTCTAATGTCTGTTACAATATTTACTTATTGAGCAATCAAATTTTATACCATTTTGCAGACAGTAGAAGGTGTTACAGAGGAATTAGAAGAGCGACTGATTCTTGAGGTTCTTGCTAGTGGCGGACAGGTTTTTGACTTTCTGTTGCTCTTTGGTTCTATTTTTTGGTGGTATAATGTAAACCAATTTGGAATTGCTAACAGGATCAATTGCTGAGATATTTTAAGCTGAAGTGCAACTCAAATTATTTGAATTTGTTCTTTCATTTTAAATACCTTTTTCTTTTCCATTTTCTAGTTCTTCATTATGGCATGCATGGGTAGCATCAAAATATCTAAGGAAATTAGATTTATTCTATTGTTATCTAGGGTGCTACATCTTTGAATTGTACTGATGATTGAGAACCCAGCCTACACATACTATACCTTCATACGTGATATAGATGGAGCTTAATGGAGGAAAATATCCTGCAAATTTATTTACAATAATTTAGAGGAGACCCCTGCTTTTGGTGATGTGAAACTGAAGACAGTAGCAGTACACATCCTATCATCTTGCTTGTAATTCTTAATGCGATGGGAGGGGCGCAAATGACCTCTATATCTGAACCCTATTGATCTTGGGATCTCTGTCAACCTAGTGCTGTTATTGAATTGTGGTGGAATTGCAATGGAACCATTTTCTTTTTCGTTTCAAATTCTGATATAGATATTTTGTACGCCTTATTTGGTGATTTATAGGTTACCATC
>JBBYHK010000002.1:6123807-6149685 GCA_038382065.1 Adansonia grandidieri
AGCAAAAAAATTGTAAATTCTGTCTCATCCAATCATCTTAGAGTTGAATGACACCTCCTTTGCTTGCAATAGAGCTGTTAAAGTTGGGGTTGCCAGTTATGTCCCACTTAGGCATCGTTGTTCTTCCGCATAATGATAAAATATGAAGAAACAAAAACTGAATGTGCTTTTGAAGATTGTCTTTAATGAAGTGCTTGTATGTATGCATTGTCAAATTCCTTCAAGGGATTGGAAAGAGATATCTTCATGTGAATTGTTGTACAAAATCTAGTCAAGTCAGAAGGCACTATAAAATTAGAACTAGATGTTTTCAGTAAATGAAATGCCATTAATCTCCAAATAGGGAGTTAGCTTTCTATATACTCAGAAATAGATCTTGGTCTGGGCGAATGGCCAGATAGCTGGTTATTGCTTTCAACATTCTCAAATAAATATACTCATGTATTTTTTTATTCCATAAAAATTAATATATTTCAA
The DNA here is from genome assembly GCA_038382065.1 of Adansonia grandidieri. NCBI lineage: Eukaryota > Viridiplantae > Streptophyta > Magnoliopsida > Malvales > Malvaceae > Adansonia > Adansonia grandidieri. The sequence continues at coordinate 6,124,285 of JBBYHK010000002.1, forward strand.
CGTTCTTAAACAAATAGATGATATTGTACCTTTGCTTTCTTTATGATTTATTTTATTGACAGTGGATGTCTGCATGCCTGTTGGAATCCCTTGCAGAATTATGAACTTGCTAGTTTTTTCATGTTGATTTTTTACTACGTAATTATTTTGTCTCAGTAAAGCATTTAAGAATTTTATTTTATTTTTTCAATTCTAAACAGCTATATTTAGTTCCAGTGAATTACCCATTGGTGTATTTGTTAATATTTCCTATTCGGCATTATCTTTTAACAGGTGAAAATGATTAGTTGGGGGACTGACCTAATGTTGAAGACAAAGCTGCATTCTTTGAAAATTAAGGATGAGCTTCAAGGTCGTTTGTCAGGCAATCCACAGTACTTAGCCTGCTCTGTGCTGAAAAATGACAGTTCGCTTCAATCCCAACGAACATGTGATTCACATGGAAATGAGATGTCTGGGCTGCATCCAGATGACAATGATACTTTTATGGATGCTCTGCCTGACTTTATGTCTCTGACAGATTCTGATGCTCTTTCACAGTATATGGATATGAAGGATGCTTCTGAATTTGAGTTTTCTGAAGTGTTAATTCATGAAAAAGATTTGATAAAAGGAAAGGAACTTTCAGGAGAGATATTTTATGAAGCTCAAAATGGTGATAATATGGATTTTGTATCTGTTACTTTCTCAAAGACGGGCTCTGGTTCACCTGTTTATGATGGTATAGACACACAGGTATTTAGAATGAGCATCATTGACACTCAGTTGAGTTTCCTTCATTGAACTTGAGTGAATTAAGAAGCTAATTGGTTCAATTGAAATTTTCAGATGAGTATTCGCATGTCCAAGCTGGAATTTTTTTGCAATAGACCCACTCTAGTTGCTTTGATTGGTTTTGGCTTTGATCTAAGCTCTATGAGCTATGTAGCTAGTGTTACAGATGTAAATGAAGCTTTGGATGATAAACCTGTGATGAACAAAGAAAAAGCTGAAGAAAGTGATCGTATTGAAGGGTTGCTGGGGCATGGTAAATCTCGTGTTGTATTTTATTTGAACATGAATGTTGATAGTGTCACCGTGTTTCTAAACAAGGAGGATGGATCTCAGCTGGCAATGTTTGTGCAAGAAAGTTTCCTGATTGAACTTAAGGTGAAGAGAAGCATTTTATTAATGACCCAATAAAGCTTTGTCTCTGCTGGTTTCTCCTTTGCAATATGAATTTGATCCTCATATTTTTTATTTTGCATCTGTTACATTTATAAACTCTGGCCAGCTAATTTCTTCTGCACATGTAACCTAGGATTTGGTTCTGTAATTTTCTATTTTCTGACCTAATTTTTAAAAATCTTCTGTTAAGGTCCATCCGGCATCCCTTTCTATTGAAGGCACATTGGGAAATTTGAGACTTCGTGATATGTCACTTGGAACAGATAACTGCTTAGGTTGGCTATGTGATATACGTAATCCAGGGGTTGAATCCCTAATAAAGGTACGTTGTTATGTATACTGATATGTGTTTACTCGCATATGAGGCATTTGAATTACTTTTGATTGTATACATGTTTGCTTGTTTAACATTTTTCATTTTTTCAGTTCAAATTCAATTCTTTCAGTGATGGAGATGATGATTATGAAGGTTATGATTACAGCTTGTGTGGGCGACTTTCTGCTGTTCGAATAGTTTTCCTCTATAGGTTTGTTCAGGAGGTATGCTGGGATACAGTTTGAATTACATGCAGTTTTAGCATTGGTGTCATCATATTATGTAACATTTTAACAATTGAAGTTCGCTTTCACAAATAGCCAACATTTATAACTTTGGTGTTCCACTAGTCTAGAGATCTTCACTTATCCTTAAGCTATTCCTACTCATCTTGTTCTTATTACAATGTTTGATATTTTGTATTTATATCTGACTGGAAAGTTGGTTCTTCAGATAACAGTTTATTTCATGGAGCTTGCCACCCCGCATACAGAAGAAGTAATAAAACTTGTTGATAAAGTTGGCGATTTTGAGTGGTTAATTCAGAAATCTGAAATTGATGGGACCGCTGCTTTGAAGCTGGACCTCACACTCGACACTCCGATAATTATAGTTCCAAGGAATTCAATGAGCAAAGAGTATATTTAATACTCCATCCGCTCTTGTTATTTAGTACTCATTTGGTTGACCAATATATCTGCTTTCTTGGAAATATCTCCAAAATTCTGCATTAAACAGTTTTAACATTGTATCAGTAAAAACTTGAAAGGTTCAGAACTGTTTTCCTCAGATCCATTTAATTAATGCTAGGATGCTAGCAAATCATATGAGCGTGAATTTATATGGCTTATATATGACTAACTAATTTCTTTCAATATGATTAATCTTCTCTTCAACTGTGAGTAGCTTCTGAATAATTTTTCAACTTTCAATTGGCACTGTAACACTATTTGAGTAGCACATTCTTGGTTTGCTTATTGTATCCTGCGCAGTTCCTTGCCCCCATCCCACCCTTCTCGTAATATCATGTCTCTCTATTCGAAAACTTCTCTTTCTGTTTGTTTCATAGGTCTGAGTTTGAATGTCATTTGCCCTTTTTAGGTTCCTCTTACCTCTACTTATCCTTCATAGACTTACAATGCTGGAATAGAAGACTTTGTTTTTATTTGGTCCTTTCGAGTAGAAATTAACTTTCCAAGATTTTTGTATTATTATATGGTATAATGTTAGTAATGTATTTTCTTGCTGCAGCTTCATTCAACTCGATGTGGGTCTGCTACAGGTCACAAATGAAATAAGTTGGCATGGATTTCCCGAAAAAGATCCTTCAGCAGTTCATCTTGATATTCTTCATGCTCAGGTACCATATGGTATCACAAGTTTGAGTATTAAGCTATGGTTAAAATTGTCTTAAACTTGCAGATTCTTGGAGTAAACATGTCTGTGGGAATTGATGGATGTGTTGGTAAACCCCTGATTCGCAAAGGCAGAGGACTTGATGTTTATGTTCGACGGAGTTTGAGGGATGTTTTTAGAAAAGTCCCAACATTTGCTTTGGAAGTTAAGGTGATCTTTTTTAAACTTGAAATGTTTTGGTGCTCTATAATTAAATCTTCTGTTTCTTTTTGTTAAAGCATTATAGTGGCTGTTCCCTTTTCTTAGATTGATCTGCTGGGTAATATAATGTCTATGCTGGGTAATTGTTTCCTTCATACTGAAAACTGTGGAACCTATATCTGGTATCTAAGTCTTCTTTCCTGTAGCAATATGTGGTTTTTCCCTTAATAATAGCTGCAAACCTTTGCACACTGGAACAAATCCAAGTTCTTGCTGTGGATATTTGTATGCAGTTACCTTGTGAAAAATTCATTGATTCCTGTATACATATTAGATGGTAGTTTGAATTCTTCAAATTGAAGTTGGCAACCTAAAATGGATCTTTTGTTTAGTCATTATATGAATACATAAAGATCCGTCTCAAACTACCGAAGTGGTTTTAATTTTAGCACAACTAAGAGCTATAAGTAAAAATGGACAGTTCACATTCTTTTTCTTTTAGAACTCTTTTTCCTTATATTTTGCAATGCCATCTAGATCTGGTTGTCAGGCTTACATTAATGGAGGCTGAGTTATTTCAAGTTTTATTTCATTATATCTTGTCAGATATCAGGGGCGTACCCCTGTTTCTATTTTTCAAAATTTTAAACTCTTAATGGTATTGAATTTCATTTCTTAAGTTTATACCATATCTTGAACGTTTGATGAATTTGACTTTCTGGGATTGGAGTACATTACGGGTGATTCCTTTTGAGGTCCTTTTTAGTAGTTACTTCATAATTCTTCAGTTAATTTCTTTTGATGTTCTTCTTTGCAGGTTGGTTTTTTGCATGGTGTAATGTCTGATAAAGAATATGATGTTATTCTGAATTGTACAATTATGAACTTAAATGAAGCCCCAAGTCTTCCGCCAAGTTTCCGTGGCAGCAAATCTGGTTCTAAAGATACAATGAGGCTACTGGTTGATAAGGTCAACATGAATAGTCAGATGCTTCTATCACGTAGTGTAACTACTGTGGCTCTTGAAGTCAATTATGCATTGTTGGAGCTGTGTAATGGCATTCATGAGGAATCACCTTTAGCTCGTATAGCTGTGAGTATTGATATTTAATAATTATTATTGTCATTGTTTCTTTTCGTGGCTAGATATTTTGTTTGCTCGTGTAATGTTCTGCTCTTGGCTAAGCATGTATTGTTTGTAATTAAGCTAAAAGCCAATAGCCTTAATTGGATAGTTTTTATTAATTGAATGTTGTATGCCTTCACTTACTCGTACTCTTTCTTGCTTGTTTTTAGCTAGAAGGTCTTTGGGTATCATATCGCATGACTTCATTGTCAGAAACAGATTTGTATGTGACTATTCCCACTTTTTCTGTCCTGGATATCCGCTCCAATACAAAACCTGAAATGCGCCTCATGCTTGGATCTTCTGTTGATGCTTCGAAACAAACTTCTGTTGGAAACTCTTCATACTTCTTAAATAAGAGCAGCTCTAGCAGAGTGAATTCTGAAGCTTGTTTTGACTTGGATGTACCAATTTCAACAATGTTCTTGATGGATTACAGATGGCGTTCGTCCTCCCAATCATTCGTGCTTCGAGTTCAGCAGCCTCGAGTACTTGTTGTGCCGGATTTCCTTCTTGCTTTGGGTGAGTTTTTTGTGCCAGCATTGGGGGCAATAACTGGAAGGGAAGAAACAATGGACCCAAAGAATGACCCAATAAGTAAAAACAATAGCATTGTGCTTTCTGATAGTATTTATAAGCAGAATGAAGATGTTGTTCACTTGTCACCGAGTAGACAGTTGGTTGCTGATACGCATGGCATTGATGAGTATGTATACGATGGTTGTGGAAAGATTATCTTTTTAAGTGAAGAGAATGATGTGAAGGAGTCGCACTTTGCAAGATTTCATCCTATTGTGATCATTGGACGTGGTAAGAGGTTGCGATTTGTCAACGTAAAAATTGAGGTATTTGTGCTTCCACACTTTTGTGTTTTATAAGATGTCTTTCGACTGCTTTGGGAAAAGAAAACGTTAATGAGAAATGTTAGGGACATGAACTGGAAAATTTCTGAGTACAAGTGTTTGTATATCTGTTTTGTATTACATTTTGTCATCATAGAAAATAGCCAACCACATAATCATACGAGCAAGGTACATTGCATTTCATAACTAATCCTAAATGATCACGCTAAAATATAGTTCCAGTTAATGGTCAATTCCTGTGAGACAAAAATAAATATGGTCATTGACAAATTGGTCTTGGCTTTCATTTCTTGTTTGCGTATTTGATTGATATACTTCTAAAGTTTGAAATTAATTTACATACTGAAAAATATGGTTGGCTTCAAGAATTTGATGTTCTAACAGTATTGTAATGTGGAATAATGTTCCCACTCCATCTCTTTCACGTTGACAAGCACATTCTTGTGGCTTATGTATTATCATTCTGTTATTCTGTGAATGGCGTCACTCTTTATATAAAGAGCAAAGTTTATACGTGATGTTTGTGTTAATGGGTACTTGATGGTCATGATTGAGAATCGCTGTCATCTGTAATTTTCTTTAGAGTTTTCTGTATTTTAAGGCTTCTTGATTGTAAATGCTTTCTTTTTCACTTTTTTCCATTTTTCAAAATTTCTTTTTTCATCAGAATGGTTCACTTTTGAGAAAGCATACGTATTTGAGCAATGATAGCAGCTATTCAGTCTCACCTGAAGATGATGTTGACATATTGTTGATGGATAATTTAAGCTCTGATGGTGATAAGAAGATTGTAGAAAATATGGAGTTAATAAACACTCCAAAGGCTGCTTCATATTTACAAGGCAACCCGAGTGCTGTGCAGAGTTTGACTTTTGAAGTGCAGGTAGTATAATTCCGATAAAAGTTTCCTATTTTAAATAATCCTTTAAGGTGGTTTTTTTTTTTAAAAAATTATAATTGTAGGCTTTTCATATTAAAGCCTATGTTGTTTGTTTGTACTCAGATTTTCCTGCCCTGGTTCCACTTTGCTGCCAGCACATACTTCTCCACCCCCACCCCTGAATTGAAACTATGAGCTCTATGATCCTTTTATTTGGTTTTATGGTAGTTTTGCTTTAAATAGAATAATTACTAAATAAGTTTTGCTCTAGAATATTCTCAAGGGATCGCTGCAGTCTAAATTTCACATTCTTGAACTTTTTATAATTTATTAGCATGACATTTAGTAAAATGATTGTTATAAAAACATTGGTTTGAAATTGCCTTTCTTGGGGACATGGTTTTGGAACTTCATTGTATCTTATTAGTATTCTTGCTATGCAGTTAACTATTGAAAAGAAGCAGTTTATTCGAAAGATTTTCAATAATTGCCATCTGCATACATCTCATTTTGTTTTGCTGCAATCATTCTTCTATTGGCTTTTTTAACTCTTGCTTCAGAGTTTGAATGTGTTCTTTTTCATAATCCTGTTTCTCTGATGCTGCAAAATGAAAAAGATTGTCAGGAAACTAAATGAAACAAATATTGACTTGATGAAAAAGGCATCCCCTTTGGCATGAGATATTCATTTCTTACAATCTTGTAAATTGCATTTCCTTAGAAAGAGTAGCAGTTGTTTACAGAAAGCTCCTCCTTGCTTATTTCTGTGGAGCTGAGTTGACCAAATTTCGGTATTTATTTGTGAAAGCTTATCATCATTTTATTGCCCTCTAGCAGTATGGGCTTGTTGTCTACCTAGCTTTAACATGGGGCTTTGTTTAGAGGCCTTACTTAATTGTCCTTGCTGTTGCTAAAGTTCTCTGCATAATGATTCTTGCACCATGCATGCATTAGTATTATCAACCAGTTGACAAATAGGGATCCACAAGTGTAGATTCCTTGATTTGACATGTTGGAAAACATTTATTGTTGAATTTTATGGTTTTTCTTTGATATGGTCTTTGGTCTGGTTATATTACTTGGCTAATAGGATCTGTCTCTCATCATTCTTGAACTTTAATTTTCCTCATTTGGCAATACCTGATTAAAATTACTTATCCATGGTTAGGTTGTTTCTCCGGAGTTCACTTTCTTTGATGGTACCAAGTCTTACCTGGATGATTCATCTTATGGTGAAAAGCTTTTGCGTGCAAAAATGGATTTGAACTTCATGTAAGAGTAGCATTAGTTCTTGTTTCTATATTTTTGTGTCTTCTCATTGTTATTTTCATTTTGCTGGTGTGTGCTAAGAGGCAAAAAATGATTTCGCAAAGGATTTTATTTTCTGCTGTTGAGTATGTAGAGTGGTAGGAGGAAAGATAAAGTTGGAGCATCCATCTTATTAGGTTGGAGTATGAAAGAAAATTGACATAAAAGATGGTTGTAGTGAAGATTATGTATATTGCTGCAGGATAATCTAAATCACCGAAGATGTGTTCTCTCTCTCTCTCTCTTAACATATATATGTGTCTGTGGCATCAGATTGGTAGATTAGTATATGCGTGCATATGACTAGCCCATAAAATGTGTATGCATGTCTTGATTTAACCATGTGTGGATTGAATCTATGCCTGCTAATTTTCATATGTCTGTATGTATTAATTCCTTCTGTCAGGGAACATTAATCTGGAAGTCAACTAGTACACAATGATGTACTTCTCTTTATACTGACATTCATTTGGTGGTGAACAGAAACATTTCTCTTTGCTAACTTATTTATTAAGCTGACAAGACCCATCTTTCAGTTTGAATTTTATGCTAACCTAAAAGAGAAGTAACTATCACAGTGTTACTTATTTTTCTTTAGCTGAACTTATCATTGTAAGTTGTGGAAAATGCTTTGCATGGAACTATGAAGATACTTGCCTGATGATATGTCCTCTTGACATGAATGTTGTTCACGAATTTCTATTCTCTTGGTTTTTGTTAGTGTCAGCGTTCTCTTTCTCTCTATATTTTTCCCTTTTATTTTTCCAAATTCTGTTTTTTTTCGTATAGGGTTTTTGAACAGTATCCTTTTGCTATTTTAATGAAAATCAAGCTGTTAGTGAGAATACTGTAAATGTGTTTTCTTTATCTTTTTGTGTATTTATCTTTTGAACAGGTATGCATCAAAGGAAAATGATACCTGGATTCGTGCTCTGGTGAAGGATCTGACCATCGAGGCTGGTTCTGGTCTTATTATTCTGGACCCAGTGGATATTTCGGGGGGATATACTTCCATTAAAGAGAAAACAAACATGTCTCTGATGTTCACTGATATTTATATTCATCTTTCATTGGGAGCAATTTCTCTTATCCTTAACCTTCTGAGCCAAGCAGCTACAGCGTTACAGTTTGGAAATGCAATTCCTCTGGCTCCCTGCATCAATTATAACAGAATTTGGGTGTCACCTAAAGGTTTTCTTCGATTCAGTTGAAGTAGTGTGATGCTTTCTCTTACTATATTTTTTATTTTTATTGTTTTGGTTTTCTCATTCCATCTTGTTTTATCATGTCTGCAGAGAATGGATCTCATAACAATCTTACTATTTGGAGGCCACAAGCTCCAACAAACTATGTTATATTGGGAGATTGTGTGACATCTAGGTAAAACATGATTTCCCAAGTTCCAATTATAGTTAAAGATTTTGAGGTTTAGGGATCTTTATTTTTCTTTTCTTCCATACTAGAATTCATTTTAGGATGGTAATTTTGGTTAGTTGCCTATTTAACTATAAATTGAAGCTGAGTCCTGGTCTGTTCTGTTGACATCTATCTTTATGGGACTGATGTAGGTCTTTTTCTAAGTATGGGAATGGGCTGTGTCTTTGTTTTAGGCTGAATATCTGTCTTTCGAGTCTTTTGTTTTCAGGCTTTTCTGGGGCAATGGTTGTTGGCTGAGGTAGGCTAGGAAGCTGCCGTTGAAGTGAATATTTATTCTTCCTTTTGATTCTGAAGATGGAAATGCTTGGCAGTTTTAGTATTAGTTTAGTAGGAGCCTTAGCTTCAGTAGTATTTAAAGATTTGGACCAGTAATCGTTGTCTCTTTGAAATTGATGCATATGTTTCTGTTGACTCTCTCTCTCTTTTTATTTTTTATTTTTTTAATTTGGTCTTTATCTCTTTATCTCTTTTACTTATGCACTTTGTTCTTGCTAATGATCCTTGCACTGAGTTTACTTTTTGAAGAAAGATATTACCTGCCTTTCATATAGATAGCTTTTTTCCATTTATTCACTTTTTTATCAGCAAAATTTGCCTTTTCCGTATCACTATCTCAATCTTTACTATTAATATGCTTTTCCTTCTTTCTCCAGGCCAATTCCTCCTTCACAGGCAGTATTAGCTGTAAGTAATACATATGGGCGTGTACGGAAGCCAGTGGGTTTTAATCTTATTGGCTTTCTTTCTGATGTCCTTGGATTGGAAGGAGTGGAAGATCATTCTAATGACAGTGATTGTTCCCTTTGGATGCCAGTACCACCCCCAGGGTATACTTCAATGGGTTGTGTAGCCAATATAGGGAAACACCCACCACCAAGTCATGCTGTTTATTGCCTGCGCTCTGACCTTGTAACATCTTCAGCTTATTCAGAATGCATGCTGAGTGCACCATCAAATCAGCGTTTTACTTCTGGATGTAGCATCTGGCGTTTGGACAATGTTCTTGGATCATTTTATGCCCACTCTTCAATTTCAAGCCCTCCCAAAGAAAATTGTTCTGACCTAAGTCATCTTCTACTCTGGAGTTCGGTTTGGTCCTACGCACCTCTTAAGGAATCTGTTCCTGGGTTTTCCGTGGACAATGATCATGCCAGTCAGCAAACAAGTAACCAGAGTGCTAATTCATCTGGGTGGGACATTCTCAGGTCAGTTTCAAAAGCAACTAGTTGTTATGTATCAACCCCTCACTTTGAGAGAATGTGGTGGGACATGGGCGGTGACCTTCGTAGACCAGTGTCAATTTGGCGGCCTGTTTCACGTCATGGTTATGCCATAGTGGGTGATTGCATAACGGAAGGGTTAGTTCTTTTTGTCTTGGAATGTTTCTATGTCAAACTCTTATTATTTTAGGTTTTTTTAAAAATTATTTTATGGGTTTCTGTTAACATTTGGCATTGTGGGTGTTTTTTATTTTCCCTCCAGCTTAGAACCACCTGCTCAGGGCATAATTTTTAGGTCTGATGATCCAGAAATCTCTGCAAAGCCTGTGCAATTTACTAAAGTTGCCCATATTACTGGTAAAGGTTTTGATGAAGTTTTCATCTGGTACCCAATTGCTCCCCCAGGTTATGCTTCTTTGGGGTGTGTAGTTTCCAGAACTGATGAAGCCCCATGCGTGGATTTATTTTGCTGCCCGAGGATGGATCTTCTTAACCCAGCCAACACTCTTGAAATGCCAATTTCCAGATCTTCAAGCTCAAAAGCTTACCAGTTGTGGAGCCTTTGGAAAGTTGAAAATCAGGTTAAGATAATGCTCGTCAAACTCATTAGTCCATGATTTTTGTTGAGATAAGTTCATTTTTTAAGTACGAAATAAATATGTTTATTAAAAATATGCTTTTTTATGTAAGGTCATGACTGATATAATCTTAGTCTAAGGCTCTTTATTTTCTAAATTTTTGTTCAGCAGAAAAGACAAATAGTAATGTTTAGCTTCCTGTTTCTCTGTAGGCTTGTACTTTTCTTGCATGTTCTGATATAAAAAAGCCATCAACACGGTTGGCTTACACTATTGCTGATTATGTGAAGCCGAAGACACGGGAAAATGTAACTGCTGAGATTAAACTAAGATACTTATCGTTAACTGTTTTAGACAGCCTACATGGAATGGTATGTTTTCTTGGGGAAAAAAATGACCTGGACCTTTTGACATGATATTGCCTTCTCTTTATGATGTATTTGTACCCTTTCAGATGACACCGCTATTTGATATGACTATCACCAATATCAAGTTGGCAACACATGGTCGGCTGGAGGCTATGAATGTAGTCCTCATTTCATCTATTGCTGCTTCGACCTTTAATACGCAACTAGAAGCGTGGGAACCCTTGGTGGAGCCATTTGATGGCATATTCAAGTTAGTTTCTGGTTCATTCTAGTTACTATTTGCCTCTGTAGAGAGGAAGTGGTTGAAAAAAAGTACATAAGCTTGTAATGAATTTGGTATCCTTTGTTAAATATTATTAATCTTTTCATTTCCAGGTTTGAAACATATGATACTGATGTGAATTCACCATCAAGACTTGGGAAGAGGATGCGCATTGCTGCTACCAACATTGTGAATATAAATGTCAGTGCAGCGAATCTTGAAACTTTAGTAGAGACCATTCTTTCATGGAGACGACAGTTAGAGCTTGAACAGAAAACGACCAAATTGATTGAGGTCAACTGGAATATGCACCTTGATTTTGGTCTAACAGGATGCTGAGCTGATTTCTGTACTGAGTGTGTGCCTTCAAATATCTTACTATTATTCTTTAACAGGAGGCTGGTGCTCATTCTAGGCACGAAGATCTGGCCTTTTCTGCCCTGGATGAAGAGGATTTACGAACTTTGATAGTAGAGAATAAACTTGGGAATGATCTGTTCCTCAAAAGGACTGAGCAGGATTCAAAAGTGATTGACCAACTTCATCATGGTGACTGTGCTTCAGTTTGGGTTCCACCTCCTAGGTTCTCAGACAGGTTAAATGTTGCAGAGGAATCTAGGGAACCACGCTATTGTGTTGTTGTGCAGATTCTTGCTGCCAAGGTTTTGTTATGATTGAAGCTTCTGCAACATTTTCTTTTTCGTAGCCTGTATATGTTCATTTATTATTTGATTGCTTCTAACTTGTAAATGCTTGGCAGGATATGCCTATAATCGATGATGGTAATAGCCATAACTTCTTTTGTGCTTTGCGCCTTGTCATTGATAGTCAAGCAACAGATCAGCAAAAACTATTCCCTCAGAGTGCGAGGACAAAATGTGTGAAGCCCTTAGTTTCCGACATGGAGTACCCAAATAAAGGCATTGCAAAGTGGAATGAACTTTTCATATTTGAAGTTCCTCGTAAGGTCTGTTGTGTATTTAACAATTTTATACTCTTCCTCTTTGTTGGCTTTACTTATTTACTGTTAGACGTTATTTAATTTGTGGATCTTCAGTACAAATATCTAATATATTCATAATTTTCTGAAATTAAGGTATGCAAGTTAATCAAGAGCAGTAAAAAAAAAAAAAAAACTTCCATCATAGTAAATGTCATCTTATGATAAGCACTATTAAGCGAAAGCTTTGATGCTAATCTGGAATGCAAGAGCTGGTAAGCTCTAGCTCTTATTTTCCAAATTGCTAAGGAATTTCTGCATATGCTGTGACAGGGGGTTGCTAAATTGGAGGTAGAGGTAACAAACCTTTCAGCAAAAGCCGGTAAAGGTATGTTATATTGGTGCATCAACTTGAGTTAAAATGAGAATTCACATAAAACTAGTTGTTGAAGTTTTCTTCTTGTGATGCTAAATCTGCATGCCTCTCATACTTTTATGAGTTGACATTCATTGCATTTAATTTCATGTGTTTTTTGGTAATAAGAACTCTATTTATATAGTCATAGAATTTCTATGGTGAGGTTTTGGTTTTGGTTTTCATTACAGCGTTGTTCGCTTGTTATTCTACTCTTTCATTTGTTCTCCACTATGTATTAATTTGTTATTCTTTTGTTTAGTTTCATCGCATGATCTCTTGTAAGTTAATAATATTCTTCTAGAGTTTATACACACGCACACATACATATATATATACATATAGATATACTTATTTTGCTGAAGTCATCCTTTTTACTCAAACTTGAACATGTACATGTTTGCTATAGTCTCTTCCCTTTTGTAATTTAATAAAGCAGGTGAAGTTGTTGGTGCGCTTTCTTTTCCTGTTGGACATGGTGCCAATATTTTGAAGAAGATATCTTCAGCAAGGATTCTGTCTCAACTAAATAATATTCAAAATATTGAATCGTATCCATTAAGGAGAAAGGTTAGTTACTCTTTTCTGCTTCTTTGATATGAGGATTTCACGTTTCTTAATTTAGTTTCTGTCAATTATTGCCTGTTTCTTTTACTTGTTTAGTCCAACAATGTTGAAGATATGCACGACCATGGATACCTCTCTGTTTCTACTTCTTATTTTGAGAGGAATACAAGTGCAAATTTTCAAAGAGATGCAGAAAGCAAGGATGCTTCTCATAAGGATATAGGTTTCTGGGTTAGGCTTGGAAAAGAGGGTTCATGGGAGAGCATTCGTTCACTGCTTCCGTTGTCAGTGGTTCCCAAATCATTAGAAAGCGAATTTATTGCGGTAGAAGTTGTCATGAAGAATGGAAAGAAGCATGCTATTTTCAGGGGTCTTGCAACAGTTGTAAATGATTCTGATGTTAATTTGGATATTTCAGTATGTCGTGCATCAATGATTCAAGATTCAGGATCAAGCGGTCCTAACATGGTGGTCGAAGAAATCTTTGAGAATCAACGCTATCAACCAATTTCTGGTTGGGGCAATAAGTGGTCTGGCTTTCAAGGTAATGATCCCGGGCGCTGGAGCACTAGAGACTTCTCATATTCATCAAAGGTTAGTGATTGTGTGTTCTAGCTGTTTCCATATTCTGAGATTTATTTCTTGTATAACCATCCAAATGTATTTGTCTCTTCTATCTCTTTCCATTCTGCTTTCTTGTCATTATGTATATTCTTACCCCGCCTTTATCTTGAAGGATTTTTTTGAACCTCCCCTTCCCAATGGGTGGCAATGGATATCAACATGGACTATCGATAAATCCCAATTTGTTGATGAAGACGGCTGGGCTTACGGTCCTGAATATCAAAGTCTTAGATGGCCCCCAACTACTTCAAAGTCACATATTAAATCTGGTCATGATGTGCGCAGGAGGCGTTGGATCCGAAAAAGACAACAAATTGCTGAGCAAAGCAAAAGTTGCGTAAAGAGTGACTTCACTACCATAAGCCCTGGGTGTTCTACTGCTTTACCATGGGGAAGTACATCTAAAAAATCTGATCGGTGTTTACGTGTTCGTCCTTCTGTTGATTATCCTCAGCCTCCATGCAACTGGGGTCATACCATTGTTGTTGCTGTCGATTCTAGTTTTGGACTTGGAAAGGACCAGCCTTGCTTAGATCAAGGTTCACTATATAGACAAAATTCTTTGCCACAAGGGAGCAAAATGCCCAATTTTGGTCTTAAGTTAAGTCAACTTGAGAAGAGCGATATACTTCTTTGTTGTTCCCCTACTGTTGGAAGTAGACAAATTTGGCTCAGTGTAGGTGCAGATGCAACGGCCCTTCACACAGAACTCAATCAACCTGTTTATGATTGGAAGATCTCTGTTAATTCTCCTTTGAAGTTGGAAAATCGACTGTCCTGTCCAGCTGCTTTCACAATATATGAAAAAGCAAAGGAAGGAAACTATATTGAGCGAGAGCATGGTATAATATTTTCACGCAAGAGTGCTCATATATATTCAGCAGACATCCAAAGACCTATATATCTTACATTTCGTGTACAGGGTGGTTGGGTTTTGGAAAAGGTAATGGGTTTTATTTTAATCTGACAATGCATTGTTTTTCCTCATCTGCTAGCCAATGAGTATTATTTTTTTTTTTTTATTTGGGTGAATGCATTATTATTTGCAGGACCCAGTTCTTATTCTGGATCTTTCTTCCAATGCTCACATTTCATCTTTCTGGATGTTCCACCAGCAAAGTAAAAGGTTGTGGCTCAATTTTCTTTCATGGCTGGTTGCCTCTAAAATCTGTATTCGTACATCACTTGCGATTTGTCAGCATAGAGGATATTACATAAATTGCTACGTTTTTCCTGTGCTGCTTACTTGCACTATTTGGTTCCTCTTTCCCTTAATTCAAATACTAATGATATGAATGAGGCTTAATATAAACTTTGACTTAAACTTCCTTCCAAAATTTCATTTTGGGTTGCCAGATTTTTTTTCCGTCACAGCATACGCTTATTCTTAAGCGATATAGATTTTAAACACAAAACCCCCATTTCAAAGGATAATGTGTCAGAAAGTATGCTATTGTTTGGCTATATCTGCTGTTTTGGTATTTAGGTCCACATTTAATTCTCACTACATCCTTTAAAAAAATCCTATTTTCTTTTCGTGTAGAGATTCTGCATAATGAGTTTGATGCTTTCCAACTTTATATATTTCCCCCTGCTAAATTTGTTTAAGATTTTTCGTAATAGGGGTGTGCTGTCATGATCTTAAATATGTAAGAACATATGTCTGATTTTAGCTGTATGATGCTCTTAATTTGATGCCCCCATTCTTCTCTGACATGTGTAGTTGGCAACTTGTTAAGAAAGAAAAAATGGAAAGAAATGATACATTATTTCTATCATGTTTGTTTCTCCTTCATAATGGTCGGTTCCAAGTGTACAGAAACCTAAGCGAATGGTGTCTATGATGCCACAGTTCTCTGTATCTTTTACTGAAAGTGGATTGGTAAGATAAGTGAAAGGAATATGTATATGATTCTTGATCATATATGTTCCTTAATGATTAACGTTGGTGGAATTTATTTACTGAAAAAAAAAAGAACTTTGAGTGAAATTTTCACAGTAAAGAGATAAATTAGTCACCAATTGTGTGAATGTTTGCTAGGCTTAATGCATTCTTTTTAAAGTTTTTTTCTTGTGGAAAAATCTTTCTGGCTTATGCTTTCCATGATATTATCACTTGGTTTTGCAGGAGATTGGTGTCAGTAATGTTAGGCTTAATGCATTCTTTTGTTTTTTTTTTCTTGTGAAAAAAATTTATGGCTTATGCTTTCCATGATTTTATCACATGGTTTTGCAGGAGATTGCGTGTGAACATTGAACGTGATATGGGTGGAACCAGTGCTGCACCAAAAACAATAAGGTTTTTTGTTCCATATTGGATAATCAATGATTCATCTCTGCCTCTAGCATATCAATTGGTAGAAATTGAAGGTTCAGACAGTGCAGACACTGATTCACGCTCACTATCTAGAGCAGTTAAATCTGCAAGAATGGTTTTGAGGACCCCTTCGTACTCAATGGAAAGGAGACATTCTGGTCTGAGGAGAAACATACAAGTAATTGAATCTATTGAGGACACAAGTCCAACAGCTAGTATGCTTTCTCCGCAAGACTCTGCTGGTCGGGTGGGCATTGCTGTGGCTATTCGTGATTCTGAAATTTACAGTCCTGGCATTTCTCTTCTTGAACTTGAAAAGAAGGTAATATGGTAGTTGGTCAAGATGCCTACATGCTTAATGATCTTGTTGCCTTTTTGTCTTTTGTAGGCTTGGTGGAAAGGGTTAATGCTCTTGATAAATTGTTTGGTGGTGTTTCAGACATTTGTGATGCTAACTGAATTGTAACTTATATTCCAGGAACGTGTTGCTGTAAAAGCATTCAGTTCAGATGGGTCCTACTATAAGCTTTCGGCTCTAGTGAATATGACCTCAGACAGAACAAAGGTGGAAAACTAGTCTTTAAAAGATTGTTGATGCTTTATATTTTACTCTGATTCTTGGTTCCATTCTCTTGTTTACTATAATGGTTTTATGCTTTTATTTCTTATTCATTGTTTTCCTCATTGGGGCTTCTTCTTGTTCTTTTTCCTTCTTTCTTTGTAATGGCGTTTTCTATTCCTGGAAATCATCTCTAGCCATCCTGGTAAACTTTGACCTTCATTTTGCTTCCTTCCTTAATTGAGATTTTTATAGTCTATGCCATCTTTTTTTTCCCTCCTATGCCATAGGATTTAATTGCCCGTAGGCATTAAGGCCATCACAACCTTGATTTCAGAAACAGTTATTGCCTTATGTGTTATTTTTTCTGCTTATTTCTATTAAAAAAGTTGGCATCCGGTTGGTGGCCTCCTTGGGTTTCAGCGATTCAATGTTCTAAATTTTTTGCTGCAGTTGCATGAAGTTTAGTCTCTATTCCTTCAATATTTCAATCTTCTTATGTTGCTTGCTTATTATTATCTTACAATGTACCATGATAGACTCTTCCTATAAACAAAAACCACATTTTGCTGCAAAATACTCTTGCAAATAGACTATGTAATGATATGTTGGAGATAGTGAACTTTTTCGTGTGAAATTTCTTGTACAGCAGACTAATAAACATTATTGCTTATGTACACAATGCCATGTAGTTTAAGAAAGCTATTCAAGATGGTGGAATCTTTTTTAGGGAAATACTGCTTTACCCTGTGTTGGTATTTTCTGACCTGATAAATTTGGGTCAGAGAATATTCTTAACTGTAGATCATCTGAGTAACCTATAGGATTTGTATGTCATTCACTATTCAGCTTGGTATCACTAGTGTTGAATCAGAATGTAAAGAATGTTGTAATGATTTAGGTTTTGAAGCAGTAAAGCATATAAATAGTTTATTGAATTTATTTATAAATATTCTAATCAGTTAGTAACTATTAAAAATGGTTGATGTTCAGGTCATTCATCTGCAGCCATACATGCTGTTTGTCAATAGGATTGGTTTTAGTATTTGCCTGCACCAGTGTGATTCTCAGACAACGGAATGGATCCATCCCACTGATCCTCCAAAACCCTTTGGATGGCAGAATTCTTCAAAAGTCGAGCTCTTGAAGGTTAGTGTAAATGAGTCGTACCAATGATTCAATATATTTTCTTGCATGTATTATTGTTGTTTTTGTTGTTGTTGTTGTTATTATATCTGCTTTAACTAATTGGACTCCTTTTTTTTTTTTTAATTTCAGTTGCGTGTAGATGGATACAAGTGGAGTACACCTTTTAGTGTTTCTAGTGAAGGTGTGATGCGTGTTTCTTTGAAAAATGACAATGGAAGCAATCAATTATTTCTTAAGGTTGAAGTTAGGAGTGGAACTAACAGCTCACGCTATGAAGTTATCTTCCGCCCGAATACCTCATCAAGTCCTTACAGGTTACATGTTACACCTGTATATATACTTTTAAAACTTCCTTAAATGCTTACGGTGTCAATGGAATAGGGGATTTTGTTTTTTCTTTTTTTCTTTTTCTTCTTTTTTCTGTTTGTCATTTACTTGGTTTGTTTCCCAGATATATAAGGGTGGCAATTTGGTGGTCGAGCTAGGTTCTAGTTGGGGTAGTTTGGGTTGAGTCATTTTGGGGTTGGGTTATGGTATGGTCATCTTCATTTGGGTCAATTAAGAGTTTCAAATTGCTTGGTTTTGGGTCGATGATTTTTAAAAGTCATTTCAAATAGAGCTCAACTTCTTTTTATTTGTTTAAATGATTTATATTATAGTATATTGTTAAGCATCCAACCTAAAATAATTGGCAAAAAAGTGGAGACCCAACTTGACATAAGACCACAAAAATCCAAGACTTAAAAGATGTGAGATAACACCACTTAATACTTCCCCTCACAACAATGACCTACATGCGGACAACCTCACGTGAGGTGGTAGGTAGGAAGAACAGAACACAGTTAGGCTCTGATACTATGTTAAACATCCAACCTAAAACCAATTGGCAGGGAGGCCAACTTGAATAAGACCATAGGAAACCTAAGACTTAACAAATGTGGGATAACACCACTTTATGTATATAGTATTTCTTAATTAAGTTGATGTAAAAAGAGAAAAGAATAGAAGTTATGTGCAATTGAAGTTTTGGATTATTCAGGTCCATTCGGGCCCGTCTTGCTTCTAGCTCATGTTACTCAAGTTCAGGTCATGTCTATTAGAGTCAAATGGGGTTGGATCAGATCAGGTTTGAGTTTTGGGCATGTTTGGCAGATATTTCAGCTTGGTTCAGATTTTCTGTTCTACATGCATACATCCTGTTTCTTGAATTCCCTTTTGTGTCTTTTTAATCTTCTTTCGTTTGTAATATTATTATCTTCTGGGAACAGGATTGAAAATCGTTCCATCTTTTTACCACTTCGCTGCCGGCAAGTGGATGGTACCAGTGATTCATGGCACTTTCTTCTTCCCAACACTGCTGTTTCCTTCTTGTGGGAAGATCTTGGTCGACAGCATTTGGTGGAAATCCTTGCAGATGGGACTGACCCATCAAGGTCAGAAAAGTACAACATTGATGAGATTTTCGATCACCTGCCCCTTGATGTGACAGGACCTGCCAGAGCTTTACGGGTAACCATCCTAAAAGAAGAAAAAGTAAATGTCATTAAGATCAGTGACTGGATGCCTGAAAGTGAGCCTACAGCAATCATCAGCCAAAGGAATCCGTCCTCGGTATCAAATTTCTCTAGAAATGAATCTCATCAACAGCAATTGCAATCTACCACAGAATGTGAGTTTCATTTTATTGTTGAGCTCACTGAGCTTGGGGTGTCCATTATTGACCATACGCCTGAGGAGATATTATACCTATCAGTGCAAAATCTTCATTTGGCATACTCAACTGGCTTGGGCTCTGGGTTTAGCAGGTACATCTGCCTCTAATAAATTCCGCAATGCTGCAATAAGGCAAGATTTATGTTATCACAACATAAATTTGCCTGTCACACAGAATTGCTCCATTTCTACGAGAAAAAAATCTGTACATTTTTATTTGAACCAGTCATAAGATGCCATAGGTAAAATATTAAAAACTTGCATTTATCCGTGAAATCATTGTATATCATTGCTATGCTTTTGTTGGCATTTCCATTTCAAGTTATAATCAGTCTATTAACCCATAGGGGATTTTCCTTGATCCATTCAATTTTCATAGGATCACTTATCGGAAGTACACTAATGTATACAGTACTTAGTTACATGTATTTTTAATATGCATAAATTCATTTTATGTGCAAGTCGAGCGCTAAAAAAGTTCTATACTTGGTCATCTACATGAAATAATAGGAGGTACTACACCTTTTTGCCCCTTCTCGCCTGAAAGAAGGCTCTGAATTTGTGAATTGAAGCCTTAGATTTAGCACCACTCTTCTTTATGGGACACCATATTGCACAGAACCTAAAAAACCGTCTACTTATTATGTAGGCAAAATAAATGTATAAAAAATTGCAGTTTCTTGTACCAAAACTTTTCCCTGTTGTCTAACTATCTGTGATTGTTTATGGATTATTTTGTTATTTCAGGTTCAAATTGAGGATGAGAGGAATTCAAATGGATAACCAATTGCCATTAACTCCAACACCGGTACTCTTCAGGCCACAGAAAATTGGGCAGGAGATGGATTATATTTTGAAAATTTCTGTGACTTTACAGACAAATGGATCACTGGATCTCTGTGTCTATCCATATATAGGTTTCCATGTGAGCATGGTAAATCTCAATGTCTTGAGCAAAGTTTATTATTTTTTTTTATCTTAGTCACTCATATAGTCCTATTCATTTTATTGGCTTATGACCAGGGGCCTGATAATTCTGCATTTTTAATAAACATTCACGAACCTATCATATGGCGCATTCATGAGATGATGCGGCAGGTCAATCTCAGTAGATTATATGATACTAAAGCTACAGCTGTATCAGTTGATCCAATCATTCACATTGGGTATGTAAGAACCTCTCTTCAATTTACATATTCAAAATGCGCTTTGTTCTGTGCTTGATTGCTTGAGGCTTATCACCTATCTTTAACTGGAAATACAGGGTTCTGGACATCTCAGAAGTTCGACTGAAAGTGTCAATGACTATGTCACCTAGTCAACGGCCTACGGGAGTACTTGGTTTTTGGGCATCCCTAATGACTGCATTGGGGAACACTGAGAATATGACTGTAAGTTTTATGTTTAATCCCCTTCTGTTTCCTCATTTTTAGATCATTCTATGGTTTGACCTTCAATTCTCTGGCTGTATTTGTTAAGGGTCATGGCCTTCAAATGAAGATCTCAAAGTTGCAGTTAATAAGTTGATATATTCATTTATTTTGGTAATTACAAGGGTTTGTTTGTGTCAGACTGAACTTTGACACTCTATGATCTACTATGTTTCCATTAATTAAGTACTGTTCCATGGATGAAATAGCGGTGGCAACTCTTTGAGAGAGCTATATATATATATATATATATATATATCAAGATTTTTAAACTTTCATGCGCTACTTGTGGTTGTTTATGCACATTGTGATATAACTGTTGAATAACAGGTCAAGATAAATCAAAGATTTCATGAGAATGTGCGCATGAGGCAGAGTACAATGATTAGTAACGCTATTTCAAACATCAAAAAGGATCTTCTTGGTCAACCACTTCAGTTGCTCTCAGGCCTTGATATATTAGGCAACGCAAGTAGTGCTCTTGGACATATGAGTAAAGGAGTAGCTGCTTTATCAATGGATAAGAAATTCATTCAAAGCCGACAGAGACAGGTATGTCACAAACTCAAATTTTGGATTAATAAGCATACACTGTTGCTCAGGTTGTGTTCATTTGCCTGTATTTCAGTAATTATTTGCAAAATGTCTTCTTATTTATGCGTGTTAATGTCATGGGTCTGAAATAACTGTATAAAGCTTTATGTGCCTTTTTTATTACTCAGGTGCTTGATCCATTTGAAAGGTGTGTAATAACTTTAAACCCTGAAAGATGGGTGTGTGTACTAAGTGTTGAATAACTGACGAGAGGGATGTGCCTATTGTCTTGCTTATATATTATTTGGTTGAGAGTGAATAAGTGAATTTTGAATGGGTGATTTACTCTCTTGTAAAATTAGCTGTAGTAATGGTGTTTGATTTCATTATGTATCCAGATAGTTGAGTGATTGATTGAAAATGAAAGTGTAATTTGAAGATTGATTAATTTAACCCCTATTTGCCTTGGTATGCATTCTTTAATTTCCTTTCCTGATTTATTTGCTTCCATCCTTGAAGCATGTCTAACAGTGGTGGAATTGATAAATTTGTAGAATGGAACAAAATTTCCGAGTAAAAAAAACGTTCTCTTGTAGGATGTGTTATAAGGTGTAATGTGCTATAAGGGTAATACTGTCTTTTGCACCTTATAACGCTATAGAATAACTGCAAGGGATTAAATAGGACTAGGAAGCACTGATTTCTTCCTAAAACAATATGACTTCAATAAGTTGAGTGTCAACCTATTTTTCTCGTCCTTCTGCTCATGCTGTTGTTATGTACATGCTATGCTATGGTCTATTAAAGCGAATAGTCATCCGATAGGCCTCTTCTTGGTTAATTCGTGTCTGGTGCCGTGCAGTTATGAGTTAATTATCCGGGAACATTCACTTTTTCTTTTCAACTTGCTTTTTTGGCAGGAGAACAAGGGTGTAGAAGACTTGGGTGGTGTTATTAGAGAAGGGGGTGGAGCACTAGCAAAAGGCCTATTCAGAGGAGTTACTGGTATATTAACAAAGCCTCTTGAAGGTGCAAAAACTTCGGGTGTTGAGGGCTTTGTTCAGGGCGTTGGAAAAGGCATAATAGGTGCAGCTGCGCAGCCTGTGAGTGGGGTTCTAGATTTTTTGTCAAGAACCACAGAAGGTGCAAATGCTATGAGAATAAAGATAGCATCTGCTATAGCTTCAGATGAACAGCTCCTCCGCAGGAGGCTGCCTCGTGTAATTAGTGGTGATAATTTGCTTAGACCATATGACGAGTACAAAGCACAAGGACAGGTACTTTATTTTTCATGTCCTCTTCTCAGGTATAGTTGGCTCTGACTACATTAAGTAAAAGAACAATTTGGAAGAGACCCTTCGTTTAATATAATTTTGGCCGTCCATTTTCTATTTCACTTTTGCACTTACTTGTCTCTGTTTCATTTATGTTCAAAAATTTTGTTGATTGCCTGCTTATGTTATGATACAACTCTTTTAACCTACTGGCATTTGTGTTCGTCTTGAAGGTAATATTGCAATTGGCACAGTCAAGTTCTTTCTTTGGCCAGGTTGATCTATTCAAAGTACGCGGAAAATTTGCATTATCAGATGCATATGAAGATCATTTCTTGCTTCCAAAGGGAAAAATTATTATAGTTACTCATCGAAGAGTAATATTATTGCAGGTAGGTCAACTAACATTGTTGGAAAGATTTTATGGTTGACTGGTGCCTTTTTTTTTTTTTTAATTACTGAAGCTGGAGATCAAACTAAAGGATAACATTGTATTTTGTCTTTTTCAGCAAAGCTCTAATATAACTCAGAGGAAATTCAACCCGATGAGGGATCCATGCTTAGTATTGTGGGATGTGCTGTGGGATGATCTGGCAACGATGGAGTTGACTCAGGGAAAGAAAGACCAATCAAAAGCTCCACCTTCACGGCTTGTACTCTATCTAAAGACTAGGCCAACGGATACAAAAGAACAAGTTCGTGCCATAAAATGCAGCCGAGATACTGATCAGGCTCTTGAAGTTTATTCTTCGATTGAAGAAGTAATGAACACATATGGACAAAACATTTCAAAGGTTAGTTTCTAGATGATTTATTTTTTTAATTTCGTATATATATGCCATTGGTTTTTTGCACTGTATACCTCATATTTTGACATTATTATGCTATTTTCAAGTAATTTTTTCGAAGTTTGATCATAAAGTGCTAGGGTTTTTGTTTAAGCTCACAATAATATAAGCATAGACGTTTTGCTGGCATTTTACGTATTCAGTATGGATGTTGCCTTGGATCGTCCTTATTGAGATTGAAGGGCTTTTTTTGTCTTTTTTCTTTTGGGGTCGTAAAAGCTTCTTTCAATGATTCAGGAGCTGCTGAAGAAGAAAGTTACCAAACCATATTCACCAGTCACTGTTGGCACCGCTGTTGAAATGATTCCAAAAGAAGGGGCTTGCACCTGGTCTCCTCCACAGGTGCCTACATCGGTTGCTATGAGATCAACTTTTGGCAGCAGCAACTAACTTGAGAATCAGTGCCAACACAGAATTTAAGGTGAGTTTCCAAGACTACACATGCCCCCTACAACCAGCTAAGGTATGAAATTGAAGCATCCATATTTGAGCATTGAATGAACATCAGCCGAGTGTTACCTCTTCAGCTACAATTTGCAAAGCCCCTTTTGAAATATTGATGTTGGATCTGCCTTGCCCATTAGCAAATGGCAAAGGGATCCTGGGAACATTTGAATTCTTATTACCTGGGGCATACTTGAATACAAGTTAAATAGATATTTCTTCTTAGAAAGCTTATGTTTGTAAGTATCTCATAGAATATATAAAATCCATCAGGCTTTTATTGAAATGTATAAAAATTTTTGTATGCCTAAATTATTTATCACCTGCACATGCATCATTTACATAACAAAGCCTTTTTTTTTTCTCTCTCTCTCTCTGGTTCATAGTCATCGGGGTTAATGCAATTACAATGGAAAGATATTTAATCATGCGATGAGCGAAGAACAGCATTGCCATTATTTTATTTTATTGACTTCCTTGGCCTGGCCTGGCCTGACTTTGAGAAACGAAGTGATGAAGTCCACAAGGGGTTTTGACTTTGTAGCATTCAATTCAAACGAACGTCATCATTGACATACGAATCCACCCAATAACTAAAAGAAGATTAAGCCATGCAACTGCACTAACTGTTAATGGGATGTAGGAAAACGTCACATTATCTAGAGATCATGCTAAAAGTGACTGGTGGCAATAGCAGTGGACTGATGGGATGTGATTGGAGGCGTAAGATGTGTTCCATTTCCGCAGAGTGAAAGTGAAAGTGAAAGTGAAAGTGATCATCCTTGACAATACTCATCATCACTCCGTATTAATATATGACTTTAATTTCATGCTTTTTCACTTGTTTTCTTTTATTTCTTTATAATGTTTTTCTTCCCTTTGTCTGAACTCAACAATAATAAACTCAACTAACCTTCGCCATTTGTTTTACATTGTAATTGGATATCTCTAGTAAGAAATATAAATTACCATAATAATAAAAAAAAATGAACACACCAATTGAAATTAAAAGCTACTGTACTATCAGAAAGTATTGAATTCTTAATTTAATTTAATGAGTAGTATTATTTAATCCTCTTATTAATTAGAAAAAAAAAGAAATAGGAATCGCTAGTATGTTATGCTAAACACTTTTGTCTTAAGTTATTTGCGTAAATCATAA
Organism: Adansonia grandidieri; assembly: GCA_038382065.1. Classification (NCBI taxonomy): domain Eukaryota; kingdom Viridiplantae; phylum Streptophyta; class Magnoliopsida; order Malvales; family Malvaceae; genus Adansonia; species Adansonia grandidieri. The sequence goes on from JBBYHK010000002.1 coordinate 6,149,343, forward strand.
ATTTAAATTGAGTGGTTGGGTAAATTGATCACCTTCCAATGTTTGAAAATGGGTTAGCTTAGATATGGACTTGATCATTCGTATATTCATATTATATTTTATTATATTACAATCGTATTTAAGGTTTTTTTTATTTATATTTATATCAATTTTGATACGTTTATAATTCATATTAGATAGATTTTAAAAATATATTTATATCGTGTCGTATTTTTTAACTTTATGTATGTTATATTCGTAAAATCGTATCAAATATTGCGAGATCCACTTAGCTACAATAAACAAACCATAAAAAAAGAAAAAGAAAAAAAGCGAACTATTATTTGTTGATTACGTTTCATTT
>JBBYHK010000002.1:6160082-6173588 GCA_038382065.1 Adansonia grandidieri
TTTTTTTTTATCACCCATAAATTATATATTTAGAGAAGCTTGCTTCGAGAATCTTTATTATACTTACAACTATTTACGATAAATAATAATAATAATAAAACTGAAAATAATATTCATTATTTTTAAAGTTTATTGGTTTTATAATTTTCTTGAAAGTTTTTTTGATAATATTTTATTCTACTAATTTTTATTTAATGGTAAGATTTTCTGATCCCTTTCATTAATATATGAAATATATTTTATCCTCACAAGTTTCGGTCTTAAATTAATACTAAATCTTAAGACTTTTTTGGGAGGATCAATATGAAGGATCCTATAGCCATATATATGTTACGTATATTCCCTTAATTAACTTCTTCATAAATGAAAATTTAAAGCAAATTAAGGAGATTAATTAGCATAACAAAAGGAAAATCACGAGTCGAATTATAGAAAATCACATCTTTATTTCCAATACTATAAGGGTCAATAGGGGCATATTATTATTTAATACGCCCAAACCCTATAACAATAAAACATTAAAAACTTCACTTAAACAAAATATTAAACGCAGCGGGGCTTCATATAATGCACGTATATATAGCTTCTAAGGACAGAATTAAGTGCTCCGATATATAATTAATTAATTAATTCCCAAAACTACTAGTATTAATTAATTATATTATAAGATTGTTTAACTAGGCCGCTGATGGAGCACTCCTCTGCTGATTAACCACACCATCTTCAGTAAATGTAGAGATCAAGGATCCAAGCTTTTCAGGTTCAGCCATGGTGGCAATATTCTTGTAATCTAGAGATTCGTCCTCATAAATATCCCACCATTTCTTCACTAACAACTTTATGTCTTCTCTCTTCATGTTCTCTTCCTTCCCAGTGTACCTCCATGGCTTTGATCCCTACAATAATAAATATATTATATATAAATATATGAATATCCTACTCTAATTAAGTTTAATATTTATTTTTGTTTTTTAATTTCATATTCTCTATGGAATGGAAATTGAGAGAAAAATAACTAATTATTACCGCGGCACAATAATGAACGACCTTCACTTCGTCAAGTTCTACATTTTCAGGGTGGCGCCACAGCAAAGCCAAGACGAGGTTGTAAACAAGTGGGATAGGTTTGTAAATGCCCCTGAAGAACATATTCAGAAAGTCCTGCATTTTCCCAGGAAATTAAACCAAATTGATTTTTAATTAGAACAATCAATTAATTAGTGTCATTATTAACGAACCAGGGAATTAGATAAAATCAATATTATTATTACCTGCTCAGCAAATGAAGTAGGAGGACTGAGTTTGAGGGTCTCCAAGAGCTGAGAGTAAGTAACAAGGTCAGGCTGATAAACGAACATGCCGGCGTTGAAGTAGAGTGGAGGAGGAGAGCCCAATTCTTCAATAGGCCACTTCACTTTTTCAGGGCATTGTTGACAATATCCAATCTTGTACTGAGGAGAGCTTGACCATGTCTTCTCGCAGAAGCAGTCCATTACAGCATAGAAGTACCCATCCTCTAAGTCGAAAAGGTGATCAATATTCTCAAACACTTGAATGTCACCATCCAAGTATATCATCTTCTCATACTCCACAAACTACATATATATATATATATATATATTTATTAATCAACCCAATTATCAAACTTAATTCCACTAATTAATTACTCAAAAAAATCCTTTCTTTTACGCTATAAATTAAATTATTTAAAAAACAAAAAAAAACCTTCTATATGTTTTTCAGAATAACCAATAGTGAAATGCAAAAGAAAAAAATATAATTAAAAAAAAAGTGTATTTGTCCATGTGAATTACATGTAACACATACAGGTAAAACTATTATACCTATGCATCGTGAACCTTTTGCATGGCTGTGATGTCGAGAAATGAATTTGAATTAACTATGCAGTGGGGGAGGGGAGGGGGCAAAGAAAGAAGTTTGTTTTACCTCCCAAATGCGAAGTTTGGAGTAGTTGATAACATAATAAGCCATGGCAAACTGGGTCTGGTTCTCAGGTGGATAAACTGGCTCAATCACCCGTACGATACAGCCCTGAGATTGAAGAATCTCGCGGTGCTCTTCAGGCACATCAGGAAGGACAGCCACCACCAAAGGGTACAGCGACTTAGCCTTCCTTAAACCCTTAGCTAAACCCACCACACCCTTCACATAATCTCCATTTCCAGCCAAAAAAGTTACATAAGCCCTCTTGCTCTTGGGCTGAACATCAGAAACAGCATTTGGAGACATCTTTTAAGTTTAGTTGGGAGTCGGGACAAAACAAAAAAGAAAGAAACAAATTATAAGCTAAGACTTGAGGTAAAGCTAATAAGAACTTGGAATTGAAGAGTATTGGGAGTTGGTGAAGAAGGGTTGGGTCTATGGCACTCTATATATAAGCTTTGAGAAATAGTGGTAAAAATGGCATGAGAACAAATTACGGGGTACTTTTTGCAAATCTTTTGAATTGAATCTCTTTCTTTCCAAAAATGTTGATTCGTTTTGAACGCGTGGGCCAAAAAGGCTCATTCTTGCAATGAAGTTTCAACATTTGACACATTATTAAAAGCTCAGTGAGGTCCAAAAAGGGGCAGCTTTTAATTTATTTTATTAGATCGATCTTCCATAAACTAATTTTTCGGACTCATCAGTTGATATCTTTTGTTAATTGGTAATGAATATGAAGGGTCTTTGTCTTGATTTAGATTCTGGGATGATCCAACCTTTCCTTTACTTATCAATTGGTAGTGTGGTAATTAGGATACGATAACTTAAAACAGAACCGAGAAATTACTAATAAGCTGCTGTTCTTGGCCTGGGTAGCTAATTACCTTATTAATGTGAGATTTTCATTTTATATATACGGTTGATCGATGATTAATTGGAGAATCAAATATAAGAATACCCTTAATTTGAGGTTAATTAAGTATATATAATTAAAAGCATTTAGGGGAAATAATTCCCCAAGATTTGATTTGAGTAACATGTGAAAAAATGATAGGAGAAAAATATGTTTGCTTTTTATATTACTCTTTTTTTGTTTGCTTTTATATATATATATATATAATTGCTGTATATCCATATCCAAATCCAAATTAATTATACACCCATCTTATAACATTATGTTTCAAGGATTAGGAAATATGAAATTGTGCTGACATATATATATATATATATATGTATGCATATATGCATATAAACGCACGCATGTTCTATTGAATAAAGCATAAAGAGTTTAGCTTTTTAATAGGGTTTCAATGTGTACAAACCCTCAGTGTGGAATGCATAGAAAATGAAATTAATGAGACAGGAAATGAAGAAGGCAAAGTACCGACAATATTAAGCTTATTAGCCTAAATAAGGGGATAAATTAAGAGAAATCAAAAAGCTCTCTTCTTGGGAATGTACCATTAATTACATCGTAGGAAAAAGGGAAAAAAAGAACAAAGTTGGATGTATACATATATGTAGGTGCGTGTGTGTGGATGTGGTGTTCAAAATTTGCAAGTAAAGGAGAGAGTAGAGAAGAGAATATTCAAAGCAAACGAGAAAGAAAAGTACCTAATAAAAGAAAAATGAAAATGTTCCATACGGTTCAAACACTGTAGACTTTCACATGATATTATTTTTGAACTCTCTTTACATATATATAGATATATGTTCCACAAATGATGTAGACAAACATAGCATGTTGCTTACTAAAATGGCTTTGAATCTCTGTGATCATGGTTGGTGCCTGTGGAAATTTAAAGCTGAAAATAGCTTTGATCTCCTTTTTTTCTCTTTTTTTTTTTTTTTCCTTTTTTGGAGTGAGAGTCGTTTTCTTCAGTTATATTATTATTATTATTCTGAATGAACATAAATTCAACACGGATATTCACCTATCTCATATATATGCGAAAAAGTTTATATAAGGCCACAAAGTTTGGAATCTAATATTCTCTTAATTCCAAAAGAGAATTTTTTTTTTTCTTTTTCTTTTCTTAGGAAGGAAGAAATAACAAAGCTTCAATGAATTTAAGACTGCTGTCTGCTTCTTCTTCCTCCATGATTCAGTAGAAGATCGATGTTATCAAATAATAGGAGCAGCAGCAGCAGGCGACTCCAATCATCCATGCTTTAATACTCAATCAATCTTAATATGTTATATAAAAAATGAGAACATCAGATGTACGCACATATACATATATATATATATGCTAACTGAATTTAATTATCAAGTGATGGAGTAAATGGAAGTGACAAACTCTAATTAAATCCTAATTTTAAAGTTAATGATATAAAGCGACTTGATCAAAATCTTAAACAATTTCTTCCAACCCCATTCATTGCTTTTTGTAGGAAAGGAAAGGAGTAAGCATTGATCAATTAGTTTGGACCGTTCATTTGGCGGGATGGGATGGAATGGGACAAACTCATACACTGTCTCTTCTTTACCTTATCTCAAACTGTATTATTATTTCATCCACCAGAACTGAGAAACAGAAACGAATAAGAAAAATAAAAATAAATAAAATGGCGTCTTTGGCTCAGCAATTCACAGGCCTTAGATGTCCACCGCTTTCCTCTTCTCGCTTTTCGGTGAAACCAAAGCAAACCCGGAAAGTGGGTACTTTTTCTTCTCGGATAGTTTCTTCTGTTGCTCTCTCAAATGCTCAGACCAAAGACAGGCTTGAACTCAAGAAGATGTTTGAGGATGCCTATGAACGCTGTCGCACCGCTCCTATGGAAGGTGTTTCTTTCACTCTTGAGGATTTTCAAACTGCTGTTGAAAAATATGACTTTGATTCTGAGATTGGAACCAAGGTTTGATTTCTTTTTCTTCCCTTTCATTTCGAGAGTAAAATAAATAAATTATCCGTATTATCTTGGATTAAAAATTATTAGAATTATGTGAATATGTTATTGACCGGGTATTTGAAATTTTGTATTTCATGTTTGAAGTCTATCTTTATCCTTGATAATAGCAAATGGATAAGATGAGATTTTGTTAATGCATGAGCTCAAAATGAATTATTTTATGTGAATTGTGTCGAAATTATGATTGGTTGGATTTGGAGTGAGTTTATATACTTTTATTTTTTTTTTTTTTTGACGTGAAAATATTTTTATATTTCCTTTTCTCGTTGTTGCTGATGATAGCTGTGAAGAAGACTATGTATACTTGTATTGTGCACCTGTACATGATAATGATGGTTTATAATACCTACCGATAGGAAAATGTATATATATATTTTTCAGGTAAAAGGAACAGTTTTCTGCACCGATAACAATGGGGCATTAGTTGACATTACAGCAAAATCTTCAGCCTATCTACCAGTCCAAGAGGCCAGCATTCACAAAATTAAACATGTAGAAGAAGCAGGTATAGTTCCTGGTATGAGGGAGGAATTTGTGATTATTGGAGAAAATGAGGCTGATGATAGCTTATTCTTGAGCTTAAGGGCCATACAATATGAACTTGCCTGGGAAAGATGCAGGCAGCTTCAAGCTGAGGATGTTGTTGTGAAGGGCAAGGTGCATGTTTTTTGCCAACTTATAATAATGTTGGAACTCTTATAGGGAAAATGATAGCTTTGTCCGGACTCTGGAGCTTTCCCTAAAATCTTTTACTTATTCATGAATTCAATCTCTCTCAGCGCTTTTTTACTGACTGATGACATATGCATCCATGTAGGTTGTTGGTGCGAACAAGGGTGGAGTAGTGGCATTGGTGGAAGGTCTTCGGGGTTTTGTTCCTTTCTCGCAGATATCATCAGTTGGTTCTATTCTATGATCCAAACTGCATCTTTTAGACGCTCTGTGTTTTACTTACTATAGTGAATTGCATTTGAGAATTGTATTTTGCAGCTATGCCCTTTAGTATTCAAAAATCTAATTTTCCGGCGTCATTAGTGTTTTTTTTTTTTTAATATGAACTGTCACCTTAATATGAGTGAGACAAGTTATGCCACTTTTCTCCTGAATTGCATTTTAACCAAACTAGCTCTGTATGAAATTTCGGAGTTACCCTTAGTTATATACTTTCATGTGTCGTCAGAAATCCACTGCAGAAGAGCTTTTAGAAAAGGAGCTCCCATTGAAGTTTGTTGAGGTTGATGAGGAACAGTCGAGGCTTGTCCTCAGTAACCGAAAGGCCATGGCTGACAGCCAGGCACAGCTAGGAATTGGATCAGTTGTCCTTGGAACTGTACAGAGCCTGAAGCCATACGGTGCATTCATTGATATTGGTGGAATTAATGGACTTCTTCATGTCAGTCAAATCAGTCATGATCGTGTTTCAGATATTGCTACAGTTCTTCAACCGGGAGACACTCTGAAGGTGAGTCGTGATGTTATCAAGTTAATAATTCTGGGCTAGAAGTTGCGCTTTTTAGAAATGAAGTTTAAATACCATGAGAAATGTATGATGCAGGTCATGATATTGAGCCATGACCGTGAAAGAGGCAGAGTAAGTCTTTCTACAAAGAAATTAGAGCCTACCCCTGGAGACATGATTCGCAATCCAACTCTTGTTTTTGAGAAGGTAGTTTCAAATAATGGACTCTATTAAAATTAAAATTCTTGGGTTGGATGTTGTTCCATAGCCTTGTTTTTGAACAGCTTTTACCATTTATATTTTATGTTGCTTTGTTTTGGATTTGATTGGATCATCTCTATACAAATTCAGTTGCTTATTGTGACTTCTTTCCATTTTCTATCAACAAATAGGCTGAAGAGATGGCTCAGACATTCAGGCAGAGAATTGCACAAGCAGAAGCTATGGCTCGTGCAGACATGCTCAGATTCCAGCCTGAGGTACACACAATTTGAGTTACAACTCCACTTATTCTATAGAGTGGCGTTAGGTTAGTGTCTTCTCTGGTTGTAACTTACTGTTCCTTTCTTTGTGAATAATTTTGCAGAGTGGATTGACGCTGAGCTCTGATGGTATATTGGGACCCCTTACATCAGACTTGCCAGCAGATGGTTTGGACCTTGATGATGCTCCTGAAGCAGCGGAATTAGAGTAGAGTAGATCCTTGAATTTTTTGGCATAGCCCAGTCATTGGCTTTAGCCACCACTTTCTGTAATTTTCAGATCATTTACTTTGTAAAATTAAACTGCTTTCCTGAAGTAAAAGCCTAAAGAGTAAAGAACAACTTCGGGTACAATTATGGCAGAGACCAGAGAGCTCCACCAGCCCACCTCCCAGTCACACTCAAAATAAAAAGGTGTTTTAGCATAATATCATGTTAATGCACATTCGGTGTTTCAAGTTATACTGATCACTGCAAATCCAACAGACAAAAAGTAAAACCAAAAATATTTTTATACATGCAGAAAGATAGAATATGCTTGATTTCATTAGCCCTTTCTTCTTCTTCTTCTTCTTCTTCTTCTTCTTCTACTACTACTACTACACTGACTAGCCGCTTTCTGCTTTGTTGCTCTTCTTGCCTTTCTTCTGCTTCTGTTTCAGTTGAGTAAGACCAGCAGCTGTGATCTTCAAATTGCCAATAATTGCAGCAACTAGCTCAGGATCTGTGCAGGCTTTCATCAATTCCTTCTCTCTGTTGCTTGCTTCAGGCATGTGGCTAAAGAGATTCACGGCAGTCTTTGCAGCTATACACATGAATATCAAAAGGGAAAAAATATATAGTAAAAAATGGGTAAACATGCTTTAGATTCGACACTAAATTCTTATTAAAACTAGTCAAATTTCATCGGCACCAATAGTTAAGTATATCATCGAAAAGAATAGAATCCTTAAATCCTAACAAGAAAACACAAATCAAAATGATGATCATGATATAATTTCAACATTGTAAACTAAAGAATTCTGATACCTTTTCCTTTCTTTGCGGTGCCGGGAATTATCTTTAGACGGTATTTATATGATTGCACCGCACTATAAGGACCACAAACAGGCACAGCATATAAGAGAATGTCACCGGGCAGAGGATTCCCTGTCAAGTAATCCACATCATTTAATCTCCCTTTCTCTTCTTCGCCTATCTCATGGACATCGTCTTCCTCCATGGCCACCCTGTCCAACTCATTATTATCATCCAGACCTGCACGGTGATCATCCCCAACTCCATTTGAATGACCATGCAAAGTATCATCAGGATGTTCGGGACACTCCCGTGAAAGATGACCTACCCTTTTACATTTATAACATATTTTTGGGGCATTTTGAGAACCTGCAAATTTTAAAGCAAGTGAATTTTATGATCCATAACAGGATTTTGCTAGAAATTAGAACAGCACTTAATTTACCACCAACATTTCTGGAAAGAACATACCACTAGCATTAGGTTTGTGGGTGTTGCTGGTTGTAGTGTTTCCATCATCTAACCCTCTGTCATTCTTGTTACCTTTCCCAGAAGACTGCAATTTATAAACATTATCAGTTTTAAATCTAGAAAAATGATAATGCCTAAACTATAACCAATCGAATAAGAAGCATGAAGATTACCCACTCTGCTCTCCAAATGGAAGCGAGAGTTTACAAGGTTTATAAATATTTTAAGTGTGGAAGAAATAATCTATATGGGTCTGCAAAATGATACTGCAGAATATTCAAGTTGGTGGACTCACAGCCAGTAAAGCCACCCTAATGCTCCTCTCTTCCTCATCCTGATCAAGCATACTTCTCCTTTATTTTCTTGAGTTTGCCTTTCTGCCCGCGGCTTAGTTTTCCACCACCTGGTTTCTTATTTTGCACATTATTTTCAGGTACATTAACAGCATCACCGTTCCTTTCTGCCTTCCAATTTCCCTTCTCAGTGATAGCATTGGCAGCAGTACTGCTTGGTCCTTTCTTGAGCTTTCTTCTTTCAGCTTTTGAAATATAAGGCTTATCTCTAACTGTAGCATTCTTCTCTTCATGCTGATCTTCCTCTGCCAAATCATTTTGAGATGTTTCCAGAACAGAAGTTTTACCCAATAGAGCAGAAGATCCCAGCACTAGAGTGCGATCAAGGAGATCCTCAAGTTGGGGACTGACAGAAGCTATACCACTGTCAACAATGTCAGATAGGTTGGCATTACCAACATCATTCAAGCCAGTAATGCCTTCAGCCACTAATTCAGGCACATCAATTGCTTCAACAACTTTCTCTGATTCTGAGTTGGAATTTTCTATGTGAGAACCACTTTCTTCAACATCATTTATCCCTTCTTCCTCGCCCCTCAACCTCCTCTCATTTAAATGTGATCCCAAGGAGCTCTCATCCAAGCGGAACAATAATCCGAATCCCATTATAAGAGGATGTGGAGGAAGAAAGTTCTTCTTCCCACGTATCATGAAACTCCCAACAGTAAGATATTCCCCTGTAGGAGCAGTCTTACTGACTTGGTGGGGATAAACCCACCAAGCACTGGTAACGATCTTTGAATCCCATGCCTGGCTGTGACAAACCTATTTCACAAAATTGAACTTTTAGCTTTATGTATCGTATTGTATTCGATTCTTCCAAGAAATACACACAAAAGTAAATTAACAAAAGACATGGGAAGGTAATTTACTGTGAAAGATCCTGCTTGGTTTAAAGTGAGAGGTGGCACTGGCTGCTCGGGCCTGTGATTCTTGATTATTGTACTAGAAGCCCCATGCAAATCTGCATGGACATACCTGTTTCATCATCCAGACGACTATTAAAGTCGGAATTCTACATTATAAACCATGTTAATGCTGAAACAATTAAGGAATGCTCAGTAACTTAGTTCTCCAAGCAAGAAGCAGCAAAATGAAATCTAACTTAAAGTGAAAAACTCTTCCTCAATTCATGTCCTCCACTTCAGATACCTTTAATAAAACTCCGAGAAAGGAAACAATTGCCTTAAAAATATGCCACCAGAGAATTCATTTTCATGGTGAACTCTATTGATTAGCACTTTTGACCAAGAACATCCATATGAAACTTAAAAAATGAAATAGCTCGGAAGGACCAAAATGAAAAAAAAAAATGTAAGCAATTATAAAAATCACTTACAGATCCCCTTTTGACATATATCTCTTTACAATCATCTCATTTTGTTGAGCATCACGTCCACTGATTACTAAGTAGTTTTCGCTGCTGATGAACCAATTAAATTTCTCAAACCAATGAACTTTACGCATATGTGAAATTGCCGCCACAGTTTTTTCCTGCAATAGATTAACAATGAACTTAGAAAGCTAAAACAAAGGACAATAAATAATGATCAGAATCATTAAACCATAAGGAGCTAATTTGAAGTCTCAGAGTTGGAGCAGGTCCAAAGCCCAAAGTGAAGTGGCAGCCAAAAAGTGTATCTTACTTTTAAATAAACGTATTTCATTATATTTTCTACCAATCAAAGTTAAAATGTGTTTTAGTTGAGACAACAGAAAGAAGTATCTAAACAGTTAAAGCCACCTGTGAAAGCTGTAGACGAGTCTTTCTCTCAGCTGCCTTAAAAGCCTTCTCATGTGCAGTGATAGTCTTTTCCTGTTTGCTCTCTTGCTTTTTCTTCATTTCATACCACCGTCGAGCATTGGCATGAGCTGAAAGTGCCAAATCAACTTCATCCTTTTCCAATTGAAAAGCAGTGATAGCAACTCAGATAATTAGTCTGCAGTTTTTGGGAATTACGTCATTTATACTATACCTACAGGAATTTATGCAGATGTAGAGAACTCACTAAAAGAGGGGAAAGTAATGATGAGGAGGATGGTATGATTAAGACAATAAAACATCAGAGTTGACAATAACTAAGAATTCAATTTATTCAAACAGAATAACACATGATTTGGGTAATGCAATTATTGTTCCAAGTCATCTAAGTTTTTCAAATTAATTTATAAGTATACGCATATGAAGAACTGAAAACTGTCAATATTGAGCAAAATCAGCTAAATGGATACAGATATCTTAAGAAGCAGATCAATATGTGCATAGGAATTAATGAAAGAAGCACAAGTATGCATTACAGATACAGATATGTATAGGGATGGGACAGGGGAACCTAATTTAAACAGATATTCACTGGGAGTGTCTTTTCATCATCATCCATCTCATCAAGATTGTTGCTTAGTAGTAATGTCATGCAATTTCTATCAAGATGGAGCTTCTCAATTAGGCCAGCCACAAGATTTCCATATTTCTTCTCCTCCTTTACCATACGAGCAAGATCCTCCCAATTCATACCCTTCGCAAGAGCTACACGAACAGCTAATATGGCAGCATCCACATCTTCTAGGTTGTACTCTATCAATTCTGCCATTTGGACACAATTATCAACTTCTTTCTTCAAGATGTGAACACGATTTTCCTATTGCAAAAAAAATGACATATATTAACATAACAATAACACAAACCTGATCCAAGCGAATCTTGTTTAATTTCTGACTGGCAGCGCTCTCCTTGGCCTTTTGCTGTTGCTCAGCCCTTTGGCTCTCAATTTTGCTGTAGAACTCATCCAATGCTGCATCAAATGTTTCAAAATTCATGTACTCTCTTGACTTTAATTGGTTCAATAAAATAGGGCAGAATTCATCATATATCTGCAGAGAATAACCAGAGAACAATTAGCCAGAACACCATACTATAACAAGTGATTGATGTTGAAGCAGGATTCATCATAGCTCCAGTCATTTATTTGCAGGATGTCTTATCAACTAAGTTCTACATCATAATTTAACAAGTGATAATAATACAACAGCAACCTGGCCAGTAGTTCCTTCAGATAGGGAACCATCCTTTCCAGGATTCTTTTTCTGCATTAAAATGTATCCTTCAGGAACCTTGTCACCTGATATAACATCCTGTAGCCAGTCCTCAAATTTTGCAACGGCTTGGGCCAAGACATGAATTTTAGCATCATCTAACTTGTTATCTTCAGTAACTTTTGTATTTGGAACCAGGCCAGCGTCTAAAATGATATGCTCAGAGAGTGCAGGACCATAACCCAATGCCTCTCCAAGAACATTCTTCAACATAGCGTGTTTAGCACGAGTATTATCACTGGCAGTTTTGTTTGACTTCGACAGTTTCCCGTCCTTGTGACTACCCTGCTTTTGTTTTTGTTTTTCTTTATCTTTTGGTGTGGGCAAATTATTCCCAGCTTCATTAACCTTAGTAGCTTCATTCTCATCGGGTTCACTAGAAGAAGTAAGGGCCGCCTGCAACTTTGAAATGGTAGTTCGCTCAAAAAGCCGGCAGACCTCAGTAGGATAACGATGGCGTGACATGATTGCAAACCCTTTGTCATCATCCCTGCCATGGATGAAATTGTACAATTCCTTTATAAAACCTAGTTGGCGTAACTACCAGCTACCAAACATCAAAACCATGAATTCAAAGAGGAGGAGAACGTAGATAAAATAAACATCACAAGGCATGACATTTGAATGCAATCACAAATAGGTGAGAGGAAAAAGGAAAGGGAAAGGTAAATAAAAGAAGAGCTACCTATGCGAACGAAGAAGAGTCAAGACAGTGAATTCAGAATCAGTGAGGAGAATGTTTCCTTGGGCATATAGTTCCAATATTACATAATGCTCATTAGCACCTAAACCAAACTGGAAAAGAATTATCTGCCCACAAAAGCTTATAGCAATTAGACCAAAAAGTACAAAATTAGAAACAAAATCATCAAAGCAAGGTAAAAGAAAAAAAAAAAGGATACCCTATCATAACCGAGCTGCCGGACGTCTTCTAGCCTTCTCGTTCGAATATGCTTTCTTAATTTGAGAGTAAAGCCAGAAGGGGTGTTGCTCTTATCCCTATAAACATTTAACAAAAATTTCGTTAATTTTTTTCCTTTATATTACTATTACTATTACTTTGCAAGCACATTTAAAAGAGTAAAAAAGCAGTAGAAAAACAAGGTGAGTAAACAAAGAGCACAAGAAACAGACCGAACGTAAGCAGTAGTATGTAAACGGACGCCGCTCTCCATTAATAACAAAACCTTCTCGCTTTCTCCCGACTCCGTAATACCGCTGCTATTCATCAGCTTGAATATATACGTCTACAAACGAAAAAAAAAAAAAAAAAATTAATCGCTAGATTTTAGAAGAAAAAAAAATGCTCCGTTTTGGGTAAAGGCAAAACGAATAAAAACCTTGGGAGAGAGATCGTAGACGTTGGAACAGCGCATGCCGATCAACCTTCGCAAGCACTTGACTTCGGCGGCCACATCGGCCGTGTTCATCCGCACCTTCACCATTCTTCCTCCTTTTTTATTTTAATAATTCCCTTACTTCGGGCGCGTTAGGCTCTGTTTATCAAAATCAAAATCCTGTTCTGGGTGGAAATCTTTGGGAACCTCGGAGCGCAAGAGAAATCCAAGAGAGGTGATTTAGATGTTGCAGGACCGACCTCCAGCAGCCTGGCGTCGGAATGAAGACAGGCAAATGCTGCCCGTAGGCCTTTTGAGCGTAATTCCTCTTTAGATATGGCAAAACGAGCTCAAATTTAAAAATTTGTTTAAAAAAATTTAAATACAAATTTAAACTGAATTTGATTTGATTAAATGGTTAATAGTCTAAACTT
>JBBYHK010000002.1:6218835-6229232 GCA_038382065.1 Adansonia grandidieri
AATCAGATAATAGAGATTTTTAATTTACAAGTATAGAACTGCTATTCTTTATTTAGTGAAGTTTAAAGCTACAACCATTGTTGATGATGAAAGGGGTAGTGGTAAAACCACTGAAATCCCACAAGTTTTTTTTTTTTTTTTTCCATTTAAAAGAAAATTCTTTAATTGCTTACTTGACTCCTTTGTTAGGGTGTCTTTATATTATGTTTATTTTTTCATGAATTTAAAGAAATTTGTGAGATAAAATAATTAGATTATAGAATTCTTAAATGGGTTTTGAAATTTTTGATGATAAGTAGTTCTAATCTTAGGTTTAATTGAAGTAGGCTTTGGTTATTTGTTGAAAATGATGAAAATTTAAATTTTTTAAGTTTAGGGTTTTATAAAGAAGAAGGAGAATGAAGAAGAAGAAGAAGGGGTATTGGTATAAAATTATTACTTTGGATTAAATCTAACTGCGTTGCCTTTTTTTGTTGTAATAGTTAAAACACAAGTATTAAGTGTCAAAAAAAAAGTGCAAGGGGTTAAGTATCGCATAGGTCAAAATATAAGAGTAAAAATGCTTTTTTTCAAAAATTTTAAATATTTTTAAAATGATTATATATTTGACTTTAGTGATAAAGTCTTCAATCTAATTTTAAAGCGTGATTATTTTAAAACTCATCATTTCAAAAAAATAATTTTTTTTCTTATTTTATCTAGTTTTTTATGAATTTTTATTAATTGAATCAATTTTAAATCAATTTAAATGATTTTTGAACTTTTGTATAACATTGAACTGAACAAATCTTCAATTTTCAATTAAATCAATTCAATCAATTGTAACTTAAATCTCTCTCCCTTTTTCGATTGTGTGCGGACATTTTTATTTTTAATATTTAGGACATGTATTAAATTTTGGTCATTAGAACTAAAATTTTAACATTTTATCAATAATTTACAAATTTCTTGATATTTTTGGACAGTTTTAACTTCTATTTTTATCCATTTATAGTGTACCATCCTAAAAAGAAAGTTATATACACATTATATTATATACATAATTGATTTTTTTATTTAACCTTTTCAATTTAGTAAAAGAAGCCATTTTATTAATCTTTTATTTTTTTTCAAAACTGTTATATAATTATGTATGTACACTTCTTATGTGTATATAAAATTGTCCTATCTCCAATCATCTCTTCTAGGTTTATTTCTTAATATTATATATATATATATATATATTAACAAACGGTTAATTTTTTGCAGTAACATTTATACATAATGTTGATTTAGGAATTGCTAAAAAAAATTATATATAATCTGTTGAGAACAAATTAAACAGTGATCGAGGACACGAGTGATTAGAGAATAATAATTAGAGTTTTACGGGTTAATTAATTTGTCATACAATACAAGCATTTTCCACCAATGCTTTTTCATGCCAAACAGGTATGAGTCAAGCAAATAGTGTAAAATATTTTTGGCGAATTGTAAACCTAATTTTCTGCTAACTAAAGGCCATGGTGGGCTTGGCTTTGAATGGGACAAGCTAAGCTAAATGAAGAAATCCAAGATATATAGGTATGGAATGGAACCTCGAGGTAGAGCGTAGAAGGCGTGCCAGCAAAGGAGTCATTGCCGTCACAGTCTCCTAAGAAATGGTCAAAATAATGGGAAATTAATCACCTTCCCCGATTCCTTGGCCTGCGTTCATCATTATTTAATACTGTATTTTTCGCATGGATCCTCTCCATTTCCTCACTTTCTAGCATATCCTTCCACAGTCAACACTAAATCACACACAAACTTAAAATTTCTTATTAATTTCCTGCTCCTAAAACCAATACTTTTAATACTATCTTATTGTATATCAAAATCTAAGAACAAAATTAAACCCTTGAAGTTTCCATCACACCCTGTCCCTGGCCAACGTTACTTCCAATTAATATATAATTAATATTTCCTCCTTTTGGGTTTTTTTTCTTTTACCTCCGGCAACAATCCTAATGCGTTTGACTTCATATATATGATTATGATCAACCAAACCGCTTTTAAAGCAAAATAATATTAATACTTGAAACCCAATAACTTGAAGCAAATTAATTTTGTCAGAGGATGCATGGTACAAGTTACAAAAGGTTGAGAAAAGATTTAATTCTGTCTCCAGGTGATAGGATTTCTAGCATCGGATACTAATATTTGAATTAGTGATAACATTAATGGCTAACGAACGTGTTTGGCTTATGGCTTTGTCTCACTTTTTTGTTTTCAAAAACAAAGCTAATAAGTGACATATTTTACACTCCGTAAGCTGAAAATAAATATATGAAATATTAGCCGGTCATGCACGACAGCAGCGACAGGCAGATCACATCTTCTACTACTGCTTTTCTAAAAGAAATGTGTGTGTGTATATATATTAGTTAATCCATATGGCTGCTGCTCATTTCCTGACTCAAGGGCAAGGCCATTCCACTGCGGTCCAGGTCTAGTTTTCTAGCTATAGCCCCTTTCGGCCCTTTATATATATGTTCATACCATTGCTTCGCTCTAGAGTATAGAGTCTAGCCATAATCCATATATACATGTGACATTAAAATGATATTTATTAGAATCACTTCCCGTTCTATATTGGTATAAAAGTTTTATAATACATGGAATCGAAGGTTAGCAAAAAGAGTAGTACCTGATACTCTCTACTAGACTATTAGCCAGGGTCCTAAACCAAGATCGCAATATATAAGAGAGTGTAAATAAAGAAGAGTTTTTAGTCGTGCATGTAAGATTAGAATCAAACCCTTTTCACCATCAAATATCATGTAAAACTATATATATATATATATATATATATAATCATTCAATTGCCATTGGACTTGAAGCTGTTGCACGACTAGCTGGCTAGCAGCAAATCGTTTTGCATATATACAGCAGATTGGGGAAGTTGATGTGACGCTTGAGACCATGAATCTGTTGAATAAGAAACCATGTTCGGACAAAGAATCAGTGAAATATACTAGGAGACATCCACCACTTGAAATAAGAGGATACTACCGCTGCTGCATGATCAAAGCTTCAAAAGCAAAGCAGTACTCCTTTGATGCCTGAGTGACTTCGGTAATAAGACTATGACCAAATCAGGGAGCCAATAATATTGAAGATATGGGATAAAGGGTGTTTGAGGTTGAGATTTGAATTCCATCCGTGCATGTCCCAATTCAAAGTAAAAAAAAAAAATTTTGTCCCTCTGCATGTGAGTCCAACATGGAGCTGCGCTGTTCCGTTCTCGTATTTTGGAGAGAGGCCCATTTCAGAGTAGAAAGGGAACAAAACCCTGCAAAGATTCTTGCAGACAAAATAGTGATTAATTTTTTGAAAAATCTTGGTGCTGCTTGGTGGACCACCTACAGTTTTCCAGGTAAAATGACAGCCCATATTTCTTTTTCTCTCTCTTTTTTATTATTTTTATTTTTTAAAAAAATTGTAATCCACTTTCTTCCTGCAGTCTCCTTGATTGATGACTAAATATGCAAAATATTTGCAATTGGATGCCTGTCATCTCTAAGACAGTGAAACAACTTTAAAAATTTTTTATGAAGCCAGACTATTACACTCCTCTAACCCACTTCCCTAAACCCAAATGCAAATTTAATTTTGGAAGTGAAACCATACGTAAAAGTATATCAAAATTGATTGAAGCCAAAGCCCCCGAAATTGACTTGTTACTAATCATATTATCTAGAAAGTTTACTAGGTAAAAGAGTGACGAAAAAAAAACGGAGAAATTATCTGATTCTGAAACCGGGGGAAAGAGGCCCACAAAAAATCACTCATTTCGTTTTGCAGATTGACCATGACTTTTCATTGTAATTAGGGCCACCCCACATTAATTGACTATTGTCCACTTTTCATGCTGACAAAAGCACTCATTGAAAATACTTGGTGCTGAAAAAGTAACCTGTTCGAGGTTGACTATAATAAGAGAGAAGAAAAAAATGAACTCTTTGTTGATTGTAGACCCTTCAATAACTTCCCTGCTTCACAACCCTTTGTCGATGGCTTGAAAGTTGTACAAATCCACGTTCAGGGAAAAAAAAATCGCACAATTTTCTGTTGAGACTTGAGATGTCAGTAAGGGCAGGCAGATCCAGTTTTTTCTAGTTCAACCGTAGATGGCCAGGTAGGGCCAATGCCAGCCTGGTCCCATTGGGGGCCTATGGTCTCATCTATAAATGTAGGCTTGTTGGTTTTATTTTCTTGTTTGGGCTGGACCAATTATTTCGCCTTTCACTAGACCTTTCTTTCTTTCTTTCTTTCTTGAAAAGTTAGCCCAACACACAAATTAATAATAATAATAATAATTTGTTGCAGGGCTTCACCCATTCAATTATATATATATATGGATATATATATATATATATATATATATTAGTGCTTGACACGGTTTTGTTGATGATCTTTTGAAGAGAAAGAAAGGTTGCCGAGACAGCAAAAAGTAGAAAATCATTATAATAGTGTTGGAATTGATAATTTGGGACACTTTGTAATATTTAAATCTATAAATAAAAAAAAAAAAGAGAGAGTAAAAGAAAGAAATAACGATCAAGGGGAATAGAACAAAATGCGATCAAGAATTTAGTAGTAAATACTTTTGCCTCAATTCCTCGATTCTTTAAAATTTATGTAGCTGACAATTATTGAGATTTGCTCCCTATAAATCATGCGAGTCCAACTTGTTTGGCGATTTGGTGGTTTTGGACCTCTGATCATTTAATTAGTAAGTATAACATGACTTATATTTAATTTTAATCATCAGTATTATCTAATGCTTTGTTAACACAACACGATCTTGGATTATTTATTACCTTTTCAAGTGTGCCAAAAGATGGATTGGACAATTTGATAGTGATAAATTTTTTTCATTTATCAGTAAAGTGAGTTTTTGCCTTCAAAAAAAAAATTAAATTTAAATAATTCACGCGCACAAAAACTAAAATCAAAGTTTCATAGTTATATTTACTTATTTAGCTGGGACAAGTAGGCCAGTACAAGTTGAAACTTGAAGGTGGAATGGAACATATTTATCAGGCTGGGTCGAATCTCCAATCCCGGTGAAGTAACGGGTCACTTGGCTGGATCCCTCTCAATTATGTACGGATCGTACTTTACTCAGGCGCCACCAGAAGCGATTAGAGTTACTTCACTTGGCCTCAAAATGAAACGTTAGCTTGCTATGAATCTCATTGTACAAGGGATATCATTTCGAAGAATTGTTTGATAACAGCAAAATCATAGCCATGCCATGCCCGAAAGTAGGAGCCCATTTTTTAGACTTTTGGCAAGGATCCTCCGGCCATCCCTACGGGAACGAGGGCAGGTCTAGCCGCGCGTTTTCTTTCCCTAGACTGGCTGCATGGCTGAGAGTTTTTGGATAACTCTCTCTAAAAACTCTTGTTTAACTCATAGATGCTGGTTACCATATCATCATTTCAACAAATATCCATTGGAATTAAAACTAGCTTGTAAAAGATTTCAATGACTTAAGTACTGGATTTTAGCAATTGCAGATTTAGGATAATTTCAGCTTCCTAGTTTAAGCTATAAGCCATAGCAGCTGCATTTTTTTTGAAAAACCTTTTTTATCCCTGGGGTTGCGTTATACTGATTGGACGAGAAGATCGAAACCAGGAATTGACCAATTTCAGCACAGTCTTCTCTACCTTTCTTAACCAACCAATTGAATTTTGCCATCCACGAATTGCACTTATATAAATAGATATCATAATTAAGTAACACCCTTCGATCTCTAAAATAATTTCATAAAAACAAATGGGGCCGTTAAAAGCAAGACAATTGGGAAAACAAGAGAAAGAGGGAAAAAAGAAATGTACAGATTAATAAATTTTTAAGGTGCAAGTCAAGCTTTCTTTCTTTTGCGCTACTTTCCCTCTTTCGCTTCCTCTGCTAATTTTTTCACATCCTCTTCAAACAGCGACACCGGGAATGACCTGGACAAGCCAACCATAGTCTTGAACGTAATTGATGATCTAGAAGGAGATTGGTCGACGTAGATTTCAGTTAAGGTGACCCAAACCATGAACTCCTTGGCTTTGACACCAGTCAGGTTCTTGATCTTCTTTGGCTCGAAATAAGCTGTGATTTCGGTGTCATAGCTGATGACAACATCCTCAAATTTGTGCAAGTCCCTCTTCTTTTTATGTCGGAGCCAGACGAAGCCAGTGTCTTTAACGTACCCACATTCCTGTATGTCTTGAAAAGTTAGCAAGCCATTTGGCAAGCCTTTTTCTTCCAACAACGACGTGAACTTTTCTCTGCATGTTTCATCTCCATAATAAACTTCAGCTTTGGCCTTCATTTCCTTTGTTACCCGAGACATCTTTGTCCTTCCTTTCCTTTACCTTCGCTGCGGTGGTTTTTGGCTTTCTAGCACAAGCGAGGGTTGGAGGGGGTGCTTTTGAAGTGGAGGGTCATAGTCAAATTTGACCGATGCCAGCAAATTCAGTTAATATTCTGCGAATAATATGTTTACAGCACACATGGGTTTTTAATAATTTGTTTACTTGATTTGTCTAACTCTAATATTATATTGTGGAGTGACTTTATTTCACCGTATTTTGTCGGAGTCAATACAAAAACTTCTGTACTAAAAAGATACCTGACCGAGTTGAATATATATATATATAATTGGCATATGCTAATTGTCATGTTTATGTTTTTTTTCTATAATCATGTAAATATAATAAAATAAAATTTTGAAAATAAGTATTTTACATATATTAAATATGTTCAGATAATCATTTTTAAATGTACCACATCTTATTTATTATATTATTACGTTCCAATGATATATTTAATATGTCAAACACTAAGCTATCCGATCTCAAAAGGTTGGTTCCAATTTATTAATCTCCTGGATGGCTAGTACAGAGTCACTCTCCAATATTAGGTTTTGCATGGTGAAGTCTAGGGCTATCGAAAGGTCAAAAGGAATATTAGCTTTCATTTCCGCTTGTAGATCGTTATGAATCCCTTCCTTCTTCGTCGTCATCGCACTCAAACATGTCACCTTTCGAGTTTCTCGCAACCACTCCCAGTCCCAGACTAGAACTATATTTTGCACTTTATTAAAAGCAACATCCACGTTTGACTTTTATCATCCCTTCCGTTCCCGCTGGTGGCGTCATTGGCATCCGCGTTACTTCTTGTAGTGGCATTACCTGTGCTAATAATGAAATATTTATTAAGTCACAAGTTAAATGATTCAATTAAGTAAATATAATAAAAAAATAAATGAATTATAAGTTAAATATTAATATAATAAAGATATTTATATTTTTCAATTTTTATATATCTTACAAAATTACTCATTTTTTCAAAAAAAAAATTATCTACCTTTTTAAATAACTTCTCATCTTTCTTATAAAAATTAATTATGTGTATTTATATATATATATTATTTTTTTTTCAAAAATATTAGTTTCATCCTCATAATGAGTATGTGTATACTTAATTTATCTTAACATGTATATTATTTTCATATTTATTAAATATATTTTACTTTCTTTTCTAGTGGGCTTTTATGTATAAAATATTCTTCAGCCGAATCCTTCATTTGATTTGATGGCTTATGGGTAGAAGAGAGGGGAAAAAACGAAAGCCCATTTATGTTAACTTGGATGCTATTGCCTAGTGGACCCCTTGACAGGTTTGTGAATCCAAATTCACTGCTATTTCATCGCACCCACTAGAAAAAACTGCAAAACCTTTTCAGGTAACCAAATCTTACATCAAGCAGATCGCTAATCAATCCATAATGAAATTCCTCAGGGGCTCAGACTTATCATCTTTCCCTTTCACATAATTAGCTTTACCATTCGATTCCTTAAAACCCCAAACAAAGAGGACTTTTTCTTTCTCTCAGAAATGGTAGTTTCAATTCCTATCACCAAATTTATTCAGCTGGTAAGCTAAATTTAATCTTTGGTTTTTATTTTTTTTTATATTGAATTATGAATTTGAAAGATGGGTTTTTTCCCTGATGATGTTATTCTTCAAATTCTTTCAAGATTGCCTGTAAAGTCCCTTTTTAAAACAAAAACTGTTTGCAAGCTTTGGTATAGATTAGCATCAGACAAATATTTTATAAGACTTTATAATGAGGTGTCTGCTAAGAACCCGATGGTCCTGATTGAGACTTCGGATTCAACAGAATCCAAATCAAGCTTGATTTGTGTTGATAATCTGAGGGGTGTCTCTGAAGTTTCGTTGGATTTCTTGAAAGATAGAGTCAAGGTCAGAGCTTCGTGTAATGGCTTGTTGTGTTGCTCTAGCATTCCTGATAAGGGTGTTTACTACGTTTGTAACCCTATGACTAGAGAGTTTAAGTTGCTTCCTAAGAGTAGAGAGAGGCCTGTCACTCGGTTTTATCCTGATGGAGAAGCCACGCTTGTTGGTTTAGGATGTGATTTATCAACGCATAAGTTTAATGTTGTGTTAGCAGGGTATCATCGTACGTTTGGTCATAGACCTGATGGGACTTTCATATGTTTGATATTTGATTCGGATTCAAATAAGTGGAGGAAGTTTGTTTCACGTCAGGAAGATCATTTCACCCATATGAACAAGAATCAAGTTGTTTTTGTTAATGGTGCGCTTCATTGGTTGACTGCTACTTGTTCCTATATACTTGCACTTGATCTTGATTATGAGGTTTGGAGGAAGATTTCATTGCCTGATGAAGTAAGTTATGAGACTGGGAATAGAGTTTATTTGTTGGATTCCAGTGGATGCTTATCTTTGATTCAGATTTCAGATTCATGGATGAAGATTTGGGTAATGAAAGACTATGAGAGAGAACTGTGGCATATGGTGGATAGGGTGAGTCTTAGATGCATTAGGGGACTAGTACCTGGCATTTTCCCTATCACTCAAACTGGTGAATATGTTTTCTTGGTAAGCCACAAGCAGGTCTTAGTATACCATCAGAGGAGTAGAGTGTGGAAGGAGATGTACTCTGTGAAGAACAGTGCTACCCTCCCATTGTGGTTCTCAGCCCATGCATTTCAAAGCACAATCTTCCCTTGTGATTAAGGTGTGATCAACATATAAGAAACTGTTGTTGTACATAAATAACTCATTTCAGACATTGTGACTCAAGCATTTGTCATTTTTAAACTCTTTCTTTATCATTTAAAATTTACTTTACGCAATTATTCGTATGAATGACTTATTAAGCTGAGTTTGCTTGTCGTGGTTCCGATAGTTGTATTTTTGTTGGCAAAAGTTGTGGTCATAAGTTATTAATTATAACCTTCATGCGGCATTCATCTAACTGCTTGTAGTGGGACAATTCATGACCTGGTTCTGAGTGTTTGAAGCATGTTAATTGCATTTTGGCTGACCATCACTGTTAATCAGGGCTTGGTTAATTGTAATATTCGATGAAATCATATCTTCTCAGTTTAACCCAACAATGATAAATGCCTACATTCTATCCTAGAAAAGTATCTTTTTCACCTTTGTTTCCTCATCCAGGCTTCATTGCCTTAAAAACTTGTTCCAGAATTGTTTACTCGTTGAACGCTAGAACGCTTTCTTCTCCAGAAAGCAAAATCAGTTCAAATATCACCAGTGATTCTACCTTTTCAAGTCATTTTTGTACTTTTTTACTTAGATTTGATATGAGGTCAGAAGTTGTGCATGTTACTTTTTCCTTCTTATCCTCCACCTTGAAGCTTGAAAACGAAGGGTTTATGTTATGAAGTGATGCTTTTGAATTTCTGCGTAGCATTCAAAGCTGAGTTAATGTTTTATATGTTTGGCTAATTGAATGGAATCTAGTATGTTTTAACTTATTGCAGGAATGATTTGGTCTCAGTTAGATGGAATCAATAATTAACAAACTCAAGGATACAAACATAACATTTCCTGGAACAAATTTAGCTTTTTATACCAGCACGTGTTTGAGATTTTTACCATGATCTTGTTCATATTCAGAAGGAATAAGTTGAACAAGTGTTTCTCATTAAGTTGAGCATCTCAAAATGGATTACCAGTTTGTCACAGTTCATCTCTGGCTCCAACACTGGAGGTGGTGCACTTGCTCCCAGAGTCACAAATTTTAGCAACCCTCAGGCCCAGCCACCCCCACTGCCTAATGATGCATTTACTTGGCAACGTACAATCTTCATCATTAACAAATTAAACATAAATTATCTGTCAACAACATTGGCTAAAGGCAGTCAAACTTTGGCCTTTTCTAAATTCATGGTTTCTTCGGAAGAAAAGATATTGCGCATGTATTTCTTAAAAGAGTCTCTCTCTCTCTCTCTCTCTATCTCTCTCTCTCTCTATATATATATATATATATATATGTTTATATATAATATATAGAGGTT
>JBBYHK010000002.1:6229332-6252613 GCA_038382065.1 Adansonia grandidieri
TTGGCCTTTTCTAAATTCATGGTTTCTTCGGAAGAAAAGATATTGCGCATGTATTTCTTAAAAGAGTGTTTCTCTCTCTCTCTCTCTCTCTCTCTCTCTCTCTCTATATATATATATATATATCTATTATTTTTTTGGGGGGGGGGGGAGGGGGTGGGGGGTTTTGTTAATAGCAGCTTGAATTTATGGTGTTGAATTACTACTTGTTCTAGTTGAATTTGGGTCAAAGTCACTATCAAGACTAAACTATGGTTATATTCCAATAGTCGTAGCGCTTCAATTTTTTTTTTTTTTTAAGATTCGTAATTTAACTCGAATCTCTCAAATTTTATCTGTTTAATTTACTTAAAGAAAAGACATTACAAATGTTTAAATCTTCTCAAATTCACGATCTCTAAAAGCCTATTCAACTTGCTTGTCATTTAAGCTAAATACTCGGTAATTATACCTCCAATTTTGAGTCATTGTCGATTGTGTTGAGATTAGGCTGCCATTAGATTAAAGAGTTCTTGTATCAACTTATTTTGCGGCTTCGAAAAGAATGTGTATATTATATAATTTGCTAAAGTCGTTGAAATGCTATCATCTAATATGCTTGACCTTAATTGAGTTATTTTAATGCTCCGTTTGGTAACAAGAGTTAAATAAGTCCAAAATATTTCTTTACTTAAAAGAATCATATTTAAACATCTTTTGTCCAAATTATATTGATAAAGAAAAATCAATAATTATCATTAATATATTTCTAAGATTTCATTTCTTTCTTAAGAAAAGAAAAAAAAAAAAACAAAAAATACTTACATGTAAGCCTAACTAACATGCCAATTCTGTTATTTTTTTTTTTCCTTAAAACAAGTCCTAAAAAATATAAGAATCCGAATATATAAATTAACATATATCCCATTTATTTATTTTATATATATATATATATATATTAAAATATTTAACTAAATAATGTATCATCTCAAACAAGCCCCAACATCAGCATCCAATTTTGGCCTTAAGAGTCAGAAGAACAGAACTTCCTTTTGCACCTGTGTATGTTTAAGACTCGTCTTTCTGCAGTTCCCCATATCTGTTTTTTTCTTTTTTTTTGGGTCATCTCGAAGACACCTTTAAGAACAAAAGAATATCAAACTTTATTGACGCCCTTTTCTTTGATGCTCATTGATTTTCATTTTTAGGGCTTTTATTATTTCTGTTTATTGGGTGTTTTTCATTTTTCTTCTCTATACTGATTGCACTTCAGCTGGTTCAAGGTGATTGTTCATTTGCCTACCGTTTCTTCTATATAATATCAAGTTTTTTTGTTTTGGCAGGATTTTAATATCTGGCTATTCTTCTTCTTCGTCTTCTTCTTCTTTTTTCTTATCAACTGATATTTTCTTCTGGTGGATTATACAGACATCTTTGTTTCTAATAATTCTCTCTTGCTGTTATGAAATTTATGGGTTTTGGTTCCCAAATGGGTTCTCCTTGTTATTCCTCCTTGTTATAGCTGCCAGTTTGACAGAGGGATGTGAATTGTTTTGTCATTGTTATTGAATTAGCTGTGTTGAGTGTTATTACAAGGAATACAGTTAAAGAGAAATTATTTTACTCATTGCTTGTGGAAATTGCAAGCGACGTTTGGTTTTCTCTCTAGAAAATAATTTCCTCATGATATATTCATGATTTTTGTGAAGGCCTGGTTGATGCAGTTATGGAAATTGTCAGATAGTTGTCTTTCACCAAACTTTTGTGCAATATGTATTCGTGCCTGATAATAGACTATGTTCCTCTCAATAGAGGTTTTCCTTCGGTAGTTTGTCAATTGGTAACATCAGATATACGTTGCTTCTTTTTCTGTTGAGTATCGAGTGACTTGTTTTACCTGGTGTTGGGTGGCAACATCAAACCTGATGAATACTTGTGCATGCACTTTTTTATTGTATTATTTGTGTATATGTTGTGGTATACCCTGACAGAAGTTCTAATAAGTATAAATTCTTAGGTTATTTCATAGTGTGCCCCAAAATAAACTGGCTAACTGTATTCATTCTTTGGTGACAGGTGAATTTTTTTGTTTAGAGGAGGATTTGCTCATGTCAAAACTGTCTTCCACAGTTCCCTTAATGGACCTACGGATGGCTTAAAGTAATTTCCTTTCTTAAGAAGCTATAATACATATAATTTCATGGCTCGTAAAGGTAACCAGCAGAAGAATGGGAAAAAAAGGGGTTCAGAGGCAGGTCATCCAGTCCCTGGTGCAAAAGGAAGAGGAAAAGCAAGTGAGGTAAACGTTTTTTCTGGAGAGGAACTACCAAATGGCAATCCTCCTGGCAGTCCTTCAACAGAGAACGTTAGCAAAGTTTATCATAGGGGGACTGAGAATAAATATAGGCACAATTCTGGGAAATCTGTGACAACAGAGAAGCATGGAGATGCAGGTGAGGATCTTGGCCAATCAATATCTTCTGGGAGTAATTCAGGGGTTTGCATTAATGCACAAGCGAATGAAGCTTCAAGTGGAATGGAGCAAAATGAAATATCACCTGATGGGAACCTTAATCTGGAACACAAAAAGGGAGTTTGGAGCTGCTTGCTGAATGGTTTTCATCTTAAAGATGCCATGAATAATATAGACTTTGCAGATATTGTGGTGGTAAGAAATGTGAGAGCTTTAGCGGTATCCACCTTGAAGGTGATAAGCCAGTGGCTGGAGAGGCAGAGGCCAATTTTCATTTCCCTAACAACTAACGTGTATGATGCTCGAGATCGTGCCAAAATAAAGTTTCTGAGATTATGTCCCATTGTGTTGAAATGGCTTATGTATTTTGGAAATGTAATTCTTCTTTTGTCAATAATCTGGTTGGACTGTACCCTTAGAGGCATTGATTCCGTCCTGCGCATGGGCACAACATCTCTTTTTTCAGTTATATGGTGCAGTATTTTCTCTGTGATTGCCACGGTTGGTATGGTGAAGTTTCTTATGGTGTTGGTAAGTCCTGGTTCTCACTCATCTTTGTTCTTCCTAAGTTTTCTTTTTCCATGAGATCATGATGCCTCAATTTGCATGTTGAGGATTCCTTGAACAATCAATTGCATAAAAATGTTTTCACAAGGGTTTATTGGGTTTTTTTGAGGAATTTCCTGGACTGTTAATTGCTAAGTTTGTGTAATTTTTTCAAAACAATTTATTCAATTTTTTTGAGGAATTTTTTTTGAGTTATTGGCAAATAATGCATTCTTGTTACTTGTGAAATGTTGATTACTCAGGCCGTAGCTGCTCTGACAGCAGTTTTTTTTGGGTTTACTCTCACAATGGTCGTAGTAGCTGTTTTTGGAACTATTTTCCTGTGGTTTTATGGAAGTTTCTGGACAACACTTCTTGTGATCTTTCTTGGAGGTGATTCTTCTTCTTTTTCTTTTTTTTTTCCCCTTTTCTGGTTGGATTAATTCTATCTGCAAATTATTCTGTCAAACTTATGGAATTCTAATTTTTCTATTATTCAGGATTGACATTTTCGTTAAGCCATGAGCGTCTTGCATTATTGATCACCACTATATATTCTGTATATAGTGCTTGGATGCATGCTGGATGGCTCGGTTTGCTTTTGGCTCTAAATCTGTCATTTATCTCAAGTGATGCATTGATCTACTACCTAAAGAACAACGTAGATCAGCAAGCAAGACCTAATGGAAACCCTGAACAAACCAATGGAATGCATGATCATCCAGGCTTTTTCAGTGGTGAGTCAGTGCATGGTTCATTCTCTGAAAATGTTCCTGGATTTTCAGCAGATCATGGTCCTGGGGTAGCTTCAACTAGTGGGGCTGATACTGAGATAACTTCTGAAGATGAAGTTGCTCGATTGTTGAACTGCACTGATCACTATTCTGCATTGGGTTTGTCTCGATATGAGAATGTTGATGTTAATGTACTGAAGCGAGAATATAGAAAAAAGGTACGTCGTTTGTTTATTTCTCACTATTTGTATGAACATACATCATTTTTCCACTTGTGACGGTCGCTCAGTCTGAATATTTCTTAAAATTTTATGGAGGTTTATTGGCCAAATGTATCTAGACAATGGGTAAAAAGCTTTTATGAAAGTTCTTTTGGATCAGCTTACACTTGATACCCACTGTTTTTTTTATTGTTTTGCAATTGTTTAATAAAAAATAGGAACAAGATGTATGTGGTATTGAAATTTCCAGACTGTTTGCTAGGCAATGCTGGTTCATCCTGATAAGAATATGGGCAATGAAAAGGCTGCAGAAGCTTTTAAAAAACTTCAAAATGCTTATGAGGTAATCTCTTGGTTTATTATGTTTTCCCCCTTGTGGTTTGACATTTACTTTCTGATAACAATGTAATTTCATTCATAGGTCTTACTTGATTCCTTGAAGCGAAAAGCATATGATGATGAACTTAGGAGGGAGGAGCTTCTAAACTATTTCCGTAGGTTTCAAAAGGCTACTCAAAAGGTTTGAACATACATCCTGCAAGTTTTCACTCGAATATAGAGGAAGAATATTATATTCAAGTTGCTTGTAGAGTTTGGTTAGTATAATCAGCTTTCATTTCCCCCCAGCATCCTCATTTTTTATTATTCCAGTTACGCATTCCCAGCAGAAAGCTCATGGTTATTGAACTGGACACATGTCCAAGTCATTCATTTCGTGCATCCGTTTTGCAGTTTATGACTTTTTGTTTTCTCATTGAACTATTTCATTTTCTTATCTGTTTTCAAGGGTTTTCACTTGTAAGATTTGTCTGTGAAACCTTAAAGTAGTTTTATATTACTTTATTTATTTCAAATTTCTTATTTACTGCCAGTGGTCATTTGAGTTGGAGCTCTGAAAGGTACTAATGCTGTAGCAAAGTGTTTCTGCTGATTATTGCCACGGAATGACTGTCTTAAGCATTTCATTTACATCTATTTTCTTGAAGATTGTGGATCATGTTTGCATGGAAAATATTTTTTGTAGTGGATGGATGTTTCTTGAATGAAGTTCCGTAAATTTTTTTTTTCTCAGTAGGTATATCAATCTTGGCTTCTTACTTGACCTTTTATTGCAATTCATGCCCAGAATGGCAGACATGGTTTTTTTCCCGCTAGATTTGCAAGGTCAAAGAATGATTGGGAGGAACAATTTGGAGAATCTAGGCGAATTGCCTGCAAAAAATGCGGTAACTTTCATGCCTGGGTACACACCAAGAAATCAAAATCTCAAGCAAGATGGTGCCAGGTATTTCCTTTCCTCCTAAAACTGTTATTTTTTAAAGTTGTCCTTTTATTTATGACTTTGACAATTAGCGGAAAAGTTTACTAGGAGTCTTTGTACTATGGTGAAGGGAGCATTTTAGTCCATGTGAAATATTGTATTTTAGTCCCTTTACTTTTGAAATTGTAGCAAATAAGGAAAAATGATTAACGTTGTTAAAATAACCTTTCGAATGTTGATAAAATGCTGACCTATCATGTGATTTAGAATTTTAAATTTTATACAAAAATTTGACCCAGACCCGAGCCTAAACCCAAGCCTATTTTTTGTAAAAAAATTGAAGTCTCCACATCGCATGACACGTTAGTATTTAAACTTTTTAACACCATTAATTATTTTTTCTTATTTGCTACAATTTCAAAAATACAGAGACTAAAATACTGAATTTAATAGTATAAGGACTAAAATGTTCCATTCACTATAGCATGAAGAGTCCTAGTGAACTTTTGCCACAATTACTATATTGTCATCAAGCATGAGAAACCCAGATTTCTATAACATGGTGTTCATTAACAAGAAATTATTTGTTTTTTGGAACTTACATTGTCTAAGGAATGCAAAGATTTTCATCAGGCAAAAGATGGAGATGGGTGGGTTGAACAATCTTTGCAGCCCTTATTTTTTGGGTTTTTGCAAAAGGTATGCACTGTCCACCTCTCATTACTTGCTGATACGTTTCTGTTTTGCTGTTTCTTTGATTTAACATAAAATTGATAATGCGATCTCAAAAAATGCAGTTGAAAAAGAATAAGAGGTATGAGGAGTGCTTTTAAATATTTAACCCAGTTAGTTTAGGGTCAAGTCTTGTTTGAGTTTGATATTTTTAACTTTTTTTCCCCTTTTTTACATAAAGAGTTATTTCGTTATTGGTCTAGGTGGATGCTCCTTCTGCCTATGTCTGTGCTGATAGCAAGATATATGATGCCACCGAATGGTATATTTGTCAGGTAAAGTGATGTTTACTTAGTATTTATCATGTTAATCTGTCACCTACCGTGAATGCATTTCTAAGGAGATTTGAAACATCTCTTCATCAAAAGCTTAATAAGAGCTAGGTGCTCTCTTTCTGGTTATATGTACAAAAGTTTAAGGTCATCTTTAATTGTTAGAAATGAACATTTCAAAATATATTCTACAAGAAGTTTGACCCAAAATACTTATGGGAAACTGTTAATACGAAGACATTTAGGGTTGAAATACAATGCTAAATGGGATTTGCATTGAATTATACCAAGTTCTACCTACTAGGCTTTCCTAGTGCCCTAGGGAGCAGGAGACTCATCATTCTACCTTGACATCTATATCTCTCTTTCTTTTATCTTTCTTCTATGAAACTGTATTAATTATCTCTTTGAATGTTGAAATTGCCTTTTGCTATGGTCCAATTCATGCATTTGGTGGCAAGAAATGTGTATCTAACACCCATGGGGACACCTCAGCAACCTACATCCATGTCTAGACTCACTTTTACAATGTGTGTAATTGAGGATAAAACACTCAAATGACTGTTGGATTTTGTTGCAGGGAATGAGATGTCCACCGAACACACATAAGCCAAGTTTTCATGTGAATACTAGTGTGACATCCAAGCATAGTACCAGCAAGGGATCTAGTTCAGGACAGAGATGCGGCAGGATACCTACGCCTAATCCGGAAGAAACCATGACAGAGGAAGAATTCTTTGAGTGGTTACAGAATGCAGTACAAGGAGGCATGTTTGACAATTTTACTGGGAGCACCTCTGCTGAAAGTCCATTTTCCCAAGCGGGAAGTGGCTCAAAGAGTAATGCTGGTAGCAATACGAGTGGTAGTAGTGGAAACAAGAGAAAGAAAAAAGGTAAAAAACAATGGTGAGCGGTCTCATGACTTGTAACCCAAGATTGTCGAGAGAGAAGAAATTTTGGCCATAAAAAACAGATAGTCGAGAGAGAAGAAAATTTTGGCCATAAAAGAAAAAGGAAAAAAGAAAAAGTGGTTGCCTCCAGCAAACTTGAATCTATGTTGAACTTAGTCTCGGGCAAAACTGAGCCCCGTGAGCAAGTTTCATGCAGATTTTGTATAGCATTTTATTATCTTCTTCCCATATTTTTTCCTTCAGTTCCCTTAAATAATGAGATACAGAAAGTCATAACAAATATGAAATAGATTGCAGGCCTGGAGGTTAATCTTCCTGGTGAAAGCATTGCCAAATATTTGCAGTGGCCTTATTATGCATTCTTATTCTAGTCCGTATTTCTTCGATTAAGCTAAATCTGAATGGCAAACACAGCTGATGACCAAAGCGTGCAGCAGTGGAAACAGATTTGTTTTTCTAGGAATGCTGTTTAATGCTATGCTTTGAAACTCTTACAACTGTTTCATTCGAGTTCAATTTTTTTCCAAAGTCATGCCAACCTGC
The DNA here is from genome assembly GCA_038382065.1 of Adansonia grandidieri. Classification (NCBI taxonomy): domain Eukaryota; kingdom Viridiplantae; phylum Streptophyta; class Magnoliopsida; order Malvales; family Malvaceae; genus Adansonia; species Adansonia grandidieri. The sequence continues at coordinate 6,237,002 of JBBYHK010000002.1, forward strand.
CAATGCAATCAATCGCCACACACGAACACTACGAAGATAATTCAAGACAATTTATTTATTTTTAATTAGATGAAGTTCACGGATCTCATCTTTGTGGATTTTGGAGAACTTGAGAAGAGTCATACATAAATGGGCTTTCGGATGTCTACCTCTTGATCAAGTAAAGCTGGATTTGTGTCCAATCTAAGCCTACTGAAGTGGTATGGATCTTGGGTACTAAACTAAGCAGATTCAACCCATTGGTTAGTAGCGGCCTGCTAAGCACCCGAGAAATGGCTCAATACAATCTTCCTTTTATCCATAATTCTAGATCTTTAAGGAGATAAATTTATGTTCTTCGTCTCAGCACCTATTCAATTTCCTGTAATGGAGTCACTACTACACTCTTCTGCAAAAGTTGTAGCTCCGAGGCTACCAAAACTGAAAATTAGAAGTGGGTTCTTTGGAAGCCAAAACTCCTCCTTGAAATTATTGCTAGAGAACTCTCAAGTTGGGCGTAGAAAGCTTTTAATCGTAGAGGCAAAGAAGAAAAAGAACAACGATAATAAGCAAGACACTCACAGTTTCATCCCCAAACCAGATGAGACCACTGGGTTTTTCCCTGAAGCTGTGCTCCTCAAAGAGGTCTCTTTCTCGACAAACCCTTGTTTTATTTTCTCCTCTTATGTTTTCTTTCTTTGTGTTCTTATAATTCTGCAATATCGATAGGGTTTACATTTCTGAGTCTAGTAAAGATAGATTTTTTTTTTTTTTTTGGCTTAATAAGGCCAAGGCTTCCTTATTGAGAACTGCCATTGTTTCTTTGTACTATTTTTGTGTTTCAAGAGAGAAAATTTAGCTGCTTAATCTTTTTGTGTGGAATTTGGTGTGTGGCTTTTCTCTTTGAATTGCAGAAGAAAGTTCAGGCAGATGGTAGACTTCTCCCGGAGTTTGCTGATGAGGAAGAACGTAGGTCAACTATCGTCATTAAGTTTGTATAACCCACTTGTATATTTCAGATAAATAATTATAGCCTTGTTGTACTCATTAAAATCGTTTGTAAATTTGCAGAAGAATTGTATGAATCTCTCAACCTTCAGCTGCAAAGCGCATTGAACGTCGAACGCAGTAAGCCTGCTTCTTGTAGTTACTTTGTAGTTTGTGCTAGCATGTTAGGATTAAACGTAAAGAAACTTATGGTTGGTTTCTTGAAGAATTTATTATTCTATCATCATTATCAAGATTTTTATTTGATTTTCACAATTATAATCTCTTTTCTCTGCTTCTTGCTTTCTAAATGCAAGAAATATTATACTGGAATATGAACATCTTAAAGTGGGAGTTGAGTGATTCGAGGAAACTCATTTTTTATTGGCCTATGTAATATCGAAGTTGCATTTGGGTCTGATTTCAAACAAATGTGGAGAAGCAAACATTTTATCATTTAATAGACGACATGGATTTTTCCTTTTTAATGATGCTTTTTGACATCTGCTCGTATTGTCATGATTCATTATGCCCCTTGTTTATACAGTGCGACACTATGAGGTTGTCTATTTAGTTCATGAGAAGCATGATGAAGAGGTTGAAAGAGTCAATGAGAAAGTTCAAGGTAACCTTTTCCCATCCCATATCTCTTTTTCTTTCTTATTTTTTCCCAAGTTTATTTTTCTTTTTATTTTGGGCTATAGCTATCCTTTCATTGAATATTCAACATATTCCTTTTGGACATATTTACGGAGTGAGCATAGATTACTTGTGCCATTTCTGAAGAAAAGCAGGCAGAGTTCATTTCTAAGGAGGTGCTAGGGATAATATGCAATTAACTTTTGAATTCTAAGAATTTGGAAAAATGAGATGAAATGTTCAAGATAATTGGGTAAAATTAATAGCTTTCTCCGAAATGCTCCTTGTGGTTGCATATTCATGTAGAACTTAACGACATTATCTCAAAAAAAGAAAAAAATTAAAAAAAAGGTTTCTTATATATGAAATGCTTGCTGCAGATTTCTTGAGGGAGAAGAGAGGGAGGTTATGGAGATTGAATGATTTGGGTCTTCGAAGACTAGCATACAAGATAAAGAAGGCTAAGAATGCCCACTACATCTTGATGAACTTTGAGTTGGAAGCTAGATGGATTAATGACTTTAAGATGATGTTAGACAAAGATGAAAGAGTCATTCGGCATCTGGTGATAAAAAGAGACGAGGCAATCACTGAGGATTGTCCGCCTCCACCCGAGTGGCACACTCTTCGTGCAGGTGGAGATGATTATGGTGAGGAGGAAGATGATGAAGATTATGATGATGTTTATGAAGTTGAAGACGACGAAGACCTTGAGGAGGATTTGGATGTAGAGGATGATGTGGATATCTTTGAAGATGGTATCATTGCCGGGGATGATGATTACATCGAAGATTCGAATAGTAAATCAACTAGTGTGGGTGATACAGGCAGAAGGAATCGCAAAGCTGAGAAGGAAGCTACATAGGTAACTTTCTTCTAAACATCTCTTTGTATTCAGGTTTGAGAGCTATTCTTGGAAGGTTTGTATCGTATGTTTCTGAAATTTCGTGACTACTAAAGTATTAAACGAAGAAATCTTATATTGATATGAACAATTGAAATCAAGCATAAAGCTCAAAATCCATTCTAACCCATGGTGAAGAATAACTTGTTCTAAGGGGCAAATATTGCAAGCAAAATCAGCGAGAATTGCTGAATGCTTATTACACAAAGTGATTCAAATCATGCAGCCTTGGAATGGATTTTCATCTTCGAAGTATACCAGCAAAAATTGCAGTGTTGAACTATAACTGTATTAATAGGCATACAAAAATGCATGAAATTTTAACTTTAAGGTTAATATGAATTTAATATGACTTTATCTGTTGCGCGATGGTATTTGAGGAAATTGAACAATTTAATGCCAACTTAATTACAGGGAACCAAAACGTTTACGTTATTAAAAATTGAATGAAAAAATAAGTAAGGTGGAAACTCATTGATTTATGTTGAAAGAAGGGTCATTTCCTTCTTCGTAACATTAGCTAGCAAAAAAGATCCATTTTTATAAAAGAAAAAAATACGTAAAATTATGTCATGTACAGATGGATCATAAATCATAATCCAAAAAAAAAAAGAAGACAGATTGGATTCTATTCTGTTGTTCGATCAAAATCCTTGGAAGAAGCAAAATAAATAAGACAACGGATGGCCATTTAATGAAGCCATTAAACAAAACTCCACCGAGTCCTCCCCCGGAGTCAGTAACTGATAAACAAGTGAACATCAATGTCCCACCATCTGGCAATTTTGATGGTTGACCAAGCACCCTCATTTGCCACGTTCCAACTTACAACCCCTTCAGCGTTGATTTATGCATATATAAGAGCAATACTTGTAAGTGGACATGTATCACTATCACTAGCAAAAGTTGTAGTCAAGTACGCTTAACAATCAAAGCCATGGCACCTTCCTTTTCCTTTGCAGCCCTTGTTGTCATTTCTTCCCTGGTCTTCTTCCTCTTCCATTCTGCATATTCTGCAGATTACAGAAACTCCTCGGTCCCAAAATCCGATGTGAATTTGTTAGAGTTTCCTTTGAATCTAGAATATTTAGAAGCTGAGTTTTTCTTGTACGGGGCTTTGGGTCATGGCTTGGATAAAATTGCTCCAAATTTAACCATGGGAGGTCCACCTCCCATTGGTGCCAAAAGGGCCGATCTTGATACACTGACGAAAAATATAATTCTTCAATTTGCTTTGCAAGAAGTTGGGCACTTGAAGTAAGTGTCTTCTCTGATGTACTTGCGCTCAAATTTTGTATGTACCTTTGTTTCTTTGCTTGACAGGTTCTGATGGAACTAAATTCTTGATGCAGGGCAATTAAGAAGACAGTGAAGGGATTTCCAAGGCCACAACTTGATTTGAGTGCATCATCATTTGCGAAAGTAATAAATCATGCATTTGGGAAGCCATTGGTGCCCCCATTTGATCCTTATGCAAATAGCATCAACTACTTGATCGCTTCCTACTTAATTCCCTATGTTGGACTCACTGGATATGTTGGTGCAAACCCGAAACTCAAGGGTGCTATTTCAAAGAGGGTAAGCCCCACTTAATCCCCAAGAAAACAATCGCACTTATAATGTTTGATTTTTTTTTTTTTTTTTTTGGGGGAGAAATATAATGTTTGAGATTCTTATATGCGCGTGCATGTGGTTTTTTCAGCTGGTTGCAGGCCTGCTAGGCGTAGAGTCAGGCCAGGATGCTGTCATCCGAGGATTGCTATATGAGAAGGCACTGAAGAAGGTTAATCCGTACGAGATAACAGTTGCAGAATTCACAAATCGCATTTCACAGCTAAGGAATAGGCTGGGACATGCTGGGATTAAAGATGAAGGCCTTATTGTTCCCAGAAAGTGGGGTGCTGAGGGCAAAATCGTAGGCAACGTGCTTGCTGGAGATGAATTCTCGGTTGCATTTGACAGGACCCCACAAGAGATTTTAAGGATTGTCTATGGAAGTGGCAACGAAAGCATCCCTGGTGGGTTCTATCCCAAAGGAGCTAATGGCCGTATTGCTAGGTCTCATTTAGACAGGGGTTATCACTGAGTAATATCGTCTGGTTGTTTCAGTCCACCAGGTTTCCCTTTGCTTAATAACTAGTGGAAATAACTATTTTTTCCATCACAAATGATTTCGATTAGAGAGAGAGAATTTTTTTTTTATCTAAATTCAAAGGCCAAGACTAATTTACAGTAAAAAAAAATGGTATAACTGTACCTGAATCTCAATTAAAGACGGTGTATCCTACTACAAGCCATGAACAAATTAAAATCACGTTAAAGTAAACAACGACTCAGCGGAACGATATTGTCCTCTAAATTGAATAAAGATTTATTCTGAAACAGACATTTTGGTTCTGCACTAATCAGTTCAACAATAGACAAACCAAATCGAGCCCATCTAAGGGATTTCAAGGCATTGGCATTTGTGTCTTGTAAAGATGTTTGTTGCAGTTTTCCATGAATCAGAGGCAGTGAAAATCGGGTGCACCAACATTTAAGGCTGAGAAAACTACCAAATGAGTTTTTAAGATACACGATCAGTGCTTGAATAACAATGATAGATGCATATCTACAAGAATCCAGTGATTAAATTGCTCTGGTTAAACATATAGACCCACCAAGGGTTGGCAACAAGTACATCCAGTCACTGAACACAAAGCATAGGGAGATCTTTCATCCACAAAATTGGATCCCTGGCTCGACCAAAAGAATTCCTTTCCTTAATTCATATACATAAATATATATATATATATATATATATATTCTTTTTTCACGCTTTCTTTTCCATAATCTACAGCCTTCCTTGAGAAATCATTTGATGATGTAGCATTTGGCTGCTTTTTCACTTTCGTTTTTTACAAATAAACCCAAAAATAAATAGAGGGTTGCAGATAGTCAACTGGATAAGTATGTATTATGTCAATCTATATCAACTAATATGTAGATCACATACTCATAAACTTAATCAATGTTATGACTTACATTTCAATGACCAACAAATCGGATCAGTATCATGAATCATCAATGTTTCAACATTTTTTGCCTTGGCCCAAAAGGAAAGCCGCCTGAACACATTCTCACCTATCAACTAGGATACCGTCCAAGATACCAATCGGTCCCAAATGACCTAAGCTGTTGAAGAAACATCGGACTAACACATCCCATGTTGCTACATTGGGACGTATACCTTCATTTATCATCTTATTAAGGTGACTGATGGCCGCTTCTATACCAATCGAATTACAAATGCCCCATAGAAGACTGGTGTACGAAACTACGTCTGGATGCCAGTCACCTCCAACGGTGCGAATGCGATCCAAAAGTTGGACAGCGATCTTCACTTTCCCCCGCTTACAGTAGGTAAAGATTATTATGTTATATGTGATTGCATCAGGTTTTATACCTCGAGCTAGCATTTTCCCAATAAGTTGCAGAGCTTCCTCTAGCATACCAGCATGACAAAATCCATGCAAAATGGTATTGTAAGTGACCAAATTCCATTCTATCCCTTTTTCTTCAATCTCCCTCACCAGCCCAAATGCTTCTTCCAGTCTATTTACTTTGAAGAGACCGTCCAGTAGCTCATTATATGTTATGATGTTAGGAGCACAACGATAATGCCCCATTTGATCCAGTACTTTTATCGCCCAATCAACTCTTCCACTACTACATAAACCTTTAATAAACGCATTGAAAGTAATTGTACTAGGAGAACAGTTTTCCAACACCATCTTCTCTATAAGAGAATGAGCTTGGTCAAACATGCCATAGCGACAAAGGACATCCACCATGCTGGTGTATGTCACATCGTTGGGATGACAACCATTAGTTATCATTTTGTTCCATGCTTCAGATGCACCAAGCAAATCACCAGCCTTTGCAAAACCATTAATAAGAGAGCTATACGAGGTCACATTTGGAGGGCAGCCATTCTCCTCCATCTTACAGGAGACAGATACAGCATCATCCACCTTTCCATTTGAGCAGAGACCATGTATAACAGTGTTATAGAAAACCACATTTGCTTCAAGCCCCTCTCTCATCATCTGGTTCCAGAAATCAAAAGCTTCACGCACCCTTCCTGATATGAAATACCCCTTTATCAAAGAAGAAAAGGTGTAGATATTGGGACTGCATCCTCTCACAAACATCTTGGCAAAAACAGCAAGTGACAACTCAACATTTCCCACACTTGAAAGGGAATTGATAATCATCGAATATGTTCTTACATCAGGGTCTAATCCCTCCACCAACATTTCATCGAACAAACCAAATGCTTCCCTAAACTTGTACTCCCCACAAAACCCACTTATCAATGCATTATAAACACTAACATACGATCTAAATCTCATTGCAAGCTCCCTTGCTTCTTCAATCTTACCAAGCTTACACATTGAAGAAATTATGGTAGTATAGCTCATAGCATCAGGAGAATACCCCACACTTGCCATTTCGTTAAGCAACTTGCAAGCGCCATCTATCTTATTATTCATGCACAATGCTCTCAAAAGAATATTATAAGTATGCAAATTCGGCTCCAAACCATCTCTCTTCATATTACTATATAAAGGATGAATAATCGAAAACCTATTTTCACTAAGCAATGCATCCAAAACATGGTTATAAATCTTAACCGTTGGTTCGCAGCCAAATTCCTTTATCCTATAAAACATTTTCAAAGCTTGTTCACTTAACCCCTTTCGGTGATAAGAATCGATCACAATTACAAACAAGTCCTCACTACAGCTAATTCCTTCTAACTTCATCTGTTGTAAAAGATACCGAATACCATCTATTTCAGATTCAATTGCAAGCTTATGAATCATGCATTGGTATGTTTGTAGGGTATGTTTAAAGGAATTTGAATTGGCTATGGACTTGAAATAGTATAAAGCTAAAGAAATGTTGGATTCTTGATTTAATGTGTCAAGTACGTGGGATTCTTCGAGTTGGTTTCGGTTTTGTTCAGTTTGGGGTTCTCCGTTGGGTTTTAAGAGCGGATTTGTGTTTAAAATAAATGGGATTGAAGGTTTCTTGACTTTCAGCAATAGAGAACGTCCATCTTTTAGGTACATGATTAAAACTAAAGCTCAAAACTTTTTTGCTGCCTGAATCTGGAAACGAAAAAATCAAACAAATAATCTAAAAATTTGACTTAACTTAAACAACAAGGGATAACCTGATTTGAAGGGTCGTGGTCGGGAACTGCAAAAGACTCGAACTGAAGAAGAAGAAAAGAACGCAGTTGCTGGCGACAAGAGCTCAATAACTCGTAATAAAAAGACGCCCTTTTTTTATTTCTTGAACGGCAGTGATATGGATCGTTTTGTAATTTGTAAAAACTAAGAGCGCCTATTGGAATTTATAAAAAATATAGGGGTTCTAAAGAATTAATTAAAATAAATCAAATCAAGTTGGCTCTGTCGAGTTCTCAGTCGCAGAGCAGAAGAAAAAAAGTGTCTCGTAATCTCCGATTTTCTGGTAAATATTTTTTTTTTTTAAATTTTATTCCTTTACTTGTGGTTGTAACACTCTTCTTTCATAATCAGAACCCCATCTTTTATTTTTTGTCTAATTGTATTTTCTCGTTTGTTTTTGAATGGTTTCTCGATGCTTAGATCTATTACCATCCCTACGTTTCAGTTATCTTGGGTGTGAAATTCTCTTGATCTTTCTTTTTTTTTTTTTTTTTTTTTCGTATTAATTAGTTGAAATTTTGGTATTTTGATAATATCTTTGCTGTCTTTTGATCAAAGCTTCAAAATTTGAGAGCTGCTGCTTTTGTGTTCTCTGGTCATTGGGATAGTAAAGCTCAGCTTTTTCTCCCACCATGCCCCTGAATCTTTATTATTTATTTATAATGGTCAATTCTTGAGCAATCCCAGTGACTGAAAACTATCATCTGCCATAGTTAAAAGGATGGATTGACATGTAATACAATAAATTTCAGGAAGATAAACGTTTTGTTAATCTGTTTTCACATCAGGTAAAGCTGAATTGATCTTTAGACTAGCACAGTAAGGACTTTATGACAGTTTCTTTAGTTTCTTGCTTGTGCTTCATTAGGTAATTATCTTTCTGAAATGGTTTTGCTATTGCTTTTCGTTTCTTCGCAACTGTGGAATTGACAGTCTCACTGGTTTGTATGAAATTAATGGATAACTCATGTATCTCTTTTTTGTTTCCAGGAAGTTGTAAACCACGTATAGAATAAGTTATGGCTGGGCATAGTGATTCAAATTCATCTGAGAAGAAACCAAGTGAAGTTGATGTACCAACTTTTAGTGCGGAGAATTTGCAAAATAACATGAAAGTTATATATTACAGGTTTGTTATCATATTTAGTTAGATGCCAAATTCTGTCTTGAATGCCACTATTTAAGCATTGTTTTCATTTGCAGCCGGACATTTTTGTCGATCATTGGAGGGGTTATTGCTGGAATTTTAGGGTTCACGGGCCTTACGGGTTTTATCTTCTATTTTATTGTCATGGCAATTAGTTCAATTGGACTCATAGCAAAGGCAAAGTTCTCAGTTCATTCGTATTTTGATAGCTGGAACCGTATTATACTCGATGGATTCATGGGTGGGCTTTTGGTAAGCTTCCTTGTTTTGAGTTGCACTACACCTTCTTTATGAATCAAAATTTTGTATTTTGCTTTGATTATGCTTCATCTATTTTTTAAGAAGTTCACTGGCTTACAATATTCTTGTATTTTGCAGTCATTCGTGCTATTCTGGACGTATCCTTTCTTTAGATTGAGAAACTTTCTAGCAATGATTCACATTTCACAGTCACACAACATCACTCGGTGTGGAACCTAGTTGTTAAATGATATGGACTGCCTGCTTTGTTTGTTGAGATGAATGTCACTGTCAGCCTTGGGTCATAAACGAGCCACATGTACTTGTAAATTATTCAAATTTGGCTCGATTCTAACTTGAGCAGCTTGACTTATCAAGCAAGTTGAGTTTTAATATCTTAATACTCAGCTCAAGTAACTCATGAATCTAATGAAGTTTTTTTTTTTTTTAAATTTTTTTGTTAGTATTGAAAAAAATCTCAATTCAAACTCAAGCTCAACCAAATTGAACTTTGAAGTTGGGCATTCATTTTTTACTAAGTAAAGGAGCCTAATTGAGTGAGCTTGAATAATTTTATTTTTATATGAATTGAGCTTGAATTAAAAGTTTTGAGTCAACCTCAAGCTTCTTACTATTTAGGCTTGGTTCAACTCAGTTACACCATAGTATCTACGATTTAGATATGTTTTATCTAAATAACTAGGTAATAATTCAGCGAAGTTGGTCAGGCCGGTCCAGCAATCCTCGGCGTAAAAATTTCTTTGGCTTCCGTTTTATTTATTGTTGGAACCATTTTTGTCTATTGCAACTTTCTTTAACATAAAAAGATTTGCGTACGACATTGTTCATATATTCTGAAGAAGTATCCGCTACGATCTCGGCTGGAAGAGAAGCTCTGTTGTCCTTGCTGCTGACTACGACTCGAGTCGGCGAGACATTCTTCTTATCCTTGAGATATTGCTGCTGGCCTGGCTGTCACATAGTCTTGTTATCTTGGTGACATGCAATCGGATTCTATAGTTTTGTAATGCATATTAATTGAAGACAAATTTTATCTAATAAGAATAGAACATTTTTGTAATGCAAACCAATGTGAATTGCTTGAGACACGGTAATGAATCAGATCACTATATTGTTCAATTAGTGCAAACAATTTTAAATAACAAAAATAACAACCTCAGTTGGAGGTTTTATACTGACTTCTTTGTTTTTACATCTTTTCCTTCTACAACTGCTGTTCCATATTCCGAGACTCTGCTTCTTCTCCGATTAAATTATGCAATTTTACGTTTCTATTATGAAGATAAAAGTCCGCAGCAGTCGGGCAAATACACTTCCAATGGCACTGTGATGAACAAGGTTGTAGTGGCAGCCATGTAGAATTTCTATATCTATGATTCTCACACCTGCAAATTTTAATATAATGAAGGCTGTCAGATCAGAAATTCAAACTTCAGATACTTTTCTTGCTATTTGCTGTTAGAATCTCGATGATAGAATCGATCGATCTAAAGAAACAAATCTTACCAACATCTGAGGGATTCTGAGGAACACAACAGATAACGAGTACAAAATGCTTGAGATTACAACAGCAGTAATCAAGTTGTGGATGAGGCGCTTGTTGTCTTTGCTTGGCACAAATGCTGATTTCAGTATATTTGTCAAGTCAAAGAGTCTATAAGATATCTGCAGACAAGAAAAAAAATGTCAGTGCACGACTAATAAAATGATATTAGAAGTTTCAAAGATGACACCATTTACTTACTGCAAGGTATATGGAAGTTGTAAGCATGAAATTCAACATTGGGTAATCTGGGATCAGAGAAAGCAGCAGCTTAGGCTGACCGTCGGGAACTCCTGATCTGCATATTGATCAGATATTGTGCATAGAAAATAAATAAATGCGGCTGTGTGTGCATCCTATGCTATGATTTAGAAGTTTGAATTATTAGACCAACTCTTTGCAAACAGCTTAAGCACCAAGGATTCCCACATTGTCGACTTCGACTTACCTTAGCCAGATGTGGATCTGCGAGATATAGGTCTCGAGTGTAATCTTTCCAAGCCATCTGGAAAACAAAAGATAAATAACAGACAAATATTAGTTCGTGCTTATTGGTCATCAGAAAGTAAAATAATAAAACAATAGATGACTTAAAGGCTACTTACGCAAAAAGGGTTAAACTGTAGCTTCGGAAGGACTGAGTGACATTTCGTAAACATATATACACACTGATCAAAACAAGGAACAAGACTTGAGTAAAGGCCAAATGTACAGATTTGTCAAATATTAAGACAGGTAACATGAGACTTACGTTATAGGGATCCATGAGGTATATGGATGGTACTTATTGTAAGTGATTTTGTCAAGCTTGTAAATGTACTCGAACCAGAAAAATCCCACCTACAATATTTATTAAGACTTCATTAATAAGTGATGAAAATTCTAGGGAACAGAATATTAAGCCAAAAGATGTTTGTATATGATACCGTCAGCGCTATTATCACCACAGCAATTTTAATTGATACTCGTCGCTTCACCTCTGTTTCCTCAAGTCTTTCCATCCACCGTTCAACCTGCAACAGTAAATCATCAGTATCAAGCCATCAGCTCCAAAAAAGAGAACGCAAATGCAGAAACAAGCTAGCTTGTTGTACGTCTCATTCTTCCTATATAAATTGCATTCCTTCATGACAAGAAGATACAATGAAAAGATAAAAAAAATTGCATCAGGACTTACAGTTGGATGGTAATATGCATATATCATTCCAATAATCCAAATGTAACGATCAAGGCCTGAGCGGAAATGCCACTCATGCAAGCGGGGAAAGTTTTGCTTTGCAGGATCAGTATATCCTGCAATGTGTTTTTTTCTTTTTTCATCAACATGACCGGAACTAGTTTCAAATAGAAATTTTACATTGGAAAGTTACCCACCGAGAAGAAAGGTAAGTGGGCTCCAGAGAAGTTCAAATACTCCAGGCACTTCCCAGACTAGGATAACCACCAAGAAGCAGGCAATGATTTTTAGGGCAATGACTGACCCATTCTCATTGTACTTGTTCAGAATACCAAGAGCCCCATAAAGCATAAGAGTGAACAGAGTATGCATAGGGCATATATAGTACAGCGTATAACTATTATTGAGGATGACACAGCAAAAAAATACCAAGAAATTGAGCCGCCACATCATCTGCTCAGCCAAAATACTCCAGTTTGGAACACGGAAGAAACTATTATGAGGTTATATAATCTTCGCTTTAGGAGAATTCATACCTGAGAAAACCTAGCAAGACTAAAATCTTTGCGCACATAATAATATGAGAAATTCCCAAATCCAGTCATCCACACATAAGCAGCAATGAAAACACGGATCGCATTATAAATCTCTGTTGCTGCAAAGTAATGGTACATCAAAAATAAGACCTGCAAAATAAAGGGGGGGAAAAAAGGAGTGAATGTAAGACTTCCAATCCTGGTGTAGCAGTGCTTGATCACTTGAAGCATAAGCAGCATCAGCCAAAAGAGTTTTTACTTTCTATGAAATCCAACACACATATTATATCATAATACGTAGATACCGATCTTACTAGAAGAATATTTTACAGATTTACTACATCAAGTCAAAGGATCACAACCTGCATCCAACCTTTCCATTCCTCAGTTTGATGTCTGTTCAAATAAAGTATAGATTTCCCTGAAAATGGTGACTTATCATGGTGTATCTTGAATGAAGTTATTGCCGAAACTATGATGAGAAGGAAATAGAGGAACAAGAAAAGATCCCGATTGTAATTCTGCATAGACAGATGATGAATGAGAAAACATAATCAGCAAGCAATAACAACGTTTTAGACAATATTTATTGCAGTGAATTTTGAAATGCATGGCTTCCTTCAATATTCTATAAGAAGAATAGAGCGTTCAGTAGTTGATAACTTCAATTAAAATTCATTTTTTACCATCACAATTTCAGCATTTCCTCCTACAAAGTATGAATTATCATAATAAAGTAATCATCTTCACCTTCTGCGAAGAGGCAAATACATCAGTGCGGTCGCATACGTAATAGTATGCCAAAAGAACACCGAATTCAGATCTATAAGAAGATAAACACAAAAAGAATTGGAAAAAAAAAAGAGCGAGTTAGATTACATACTATTGATTCGGAGAAAGAAATGCTTCACATAATAATCAACAAATCAAAATTCACTTACATAGCTCGAAGTGTCAACCGATTCTCAATCAAGAAAGTCTCATCCATCATTAGAAACCTTTACAGAAACAAAGCATAGAAATAAAGTAACTGATCAAAAAATCGAAAGAAATGAGAGAAAAAAATAATCAACGGCTCCGATGACAAACTTGAGAATTGGAGACAAGGAAGATGTTGAAGACCGTGCTTTAGGAGAAACAGATTGAAGACCTCCGCCTTCCAATAAACCCGCTCTATCATCCTCCTTAATAGCACCGTTTCCGATTTCAACTAAATTCACATCAGAGTGCCGACTAACAGAAATACGGAAAAAAAAGTAAGTTTTAATTTTTCAACAATAAATTGCGTTAATTAATTGTGATCGCATTACAAAATTTAAAATTCAGAGCTTACGCTTTCGATGCTAGTAATTTTTTCTTGTACTCCAAACATTCTGCATAGATCCAAGCTGAAATCACCGGAAATATACCAAGAAAAAACGAAACCTGGAAAAAGAATTAAAGAAAATAAGATTTAAGAAGAAAACGTTTACAATGCAAGATCCGAGAGCGAAGAATGCTGAAACCAGTAAAACGCACCTGACCGGGAGTGATCGGGCGGACGATCGTCATTATTAGGCAACTTTAAGCAAAAGTAAATCAAAATGAAGAGTGAAGCTAAGCCGCCGAAATAAGCTGCATTTGAGCGTAAAACAGTTGAGTTTTTTTTTTTTTTAAATCTGGTAGAAATCTGTAATGGAAAGAAAAAAAATAATAATAAGACGAGGACGAAGCGAAGACCAGGGTAAGATGGATTTGATCAGAATATAGCGGTGCGTATCAATAGTTTATTACTATTAATAAATTAATAATTAAAATTAAGAGCGAAGGAAAATGTGAAGAAACAGAGCTGAGAGACCTGTGTTCTTCATTATTTTTATAAATTACCAATAAATAAATAAATAAATATGGTAGATTATGCTTAAAGTTTAAATTAAATTAAAAAAAAAAAGAATTCGTTTTCTTATGTGTTGGATGTTGAATAGAGAAGGGGAAAGGAGAAACTCACGCTTTGAGTGTCAATTTATAAGTCATGGTGATGTTAATAGGAAGTAGGAAATTTTAGAAGAAGATTCAGCTTTAATTATTATTAATAAATGAATAATAGTATTTGATTAATTGAAGAATTTGTTATCGAGACAAAAATAGAATAATTTTACACGTGACGTGTCACTGAATTCTGAATTCTTTTGGATGAGCTGTCGGCAAATTTGTGGCGGGCGTGTTAAGATCTATCACCGACATAAAGTGATCTCCACCATTGTTCATGCCTGCCATTGTCAATTCCCATTTGATCCTCCCTTTCAATTTTCATCACCCGACAACCCATAGCATGAGATTCTACTTGTGGGCGTTGGACCGAGGCTTCTTGGGCTCCATTGGCTGGCTTGAATGAACACTTCATTCCATTACAAGGACAACTGAATGAGAAGCCTAAATTATCTCTGCAAAGAAGAGGAAGGTCACTCCGTAAATCACCGTTTTATTTAGAAGTTAAGCAGTCCAACCTTCTCTTTTGAGGCTTCAAGTTTAGTTCAAATTGAGGTGACCCCGCTTAACTTATAACAGAAGGCCGTAAGTTTGTGAGTTCTCATGTTGCTTTCCAATTTTGAAAGCGGTTAATGAGGTATGAAAGGCAAGGTTTTTTTTTTTTTTTTTTGTGTCTGATTCCTGCATTTGCGTTCGCGGGTGTCAATCATAATGTAATCATTTTTGCTTGTATTTACAACAACTATCATGATTGCCTTCTCCACAATTGTGCATTATTCCTTTTGCCTTGCAAAAGGAGTATCTGGCATTCTTGTCAGCTTTGTTCAGACAATAAAACACTGGCTTGCTTCAAGACAAAAAGGGGGAAAAAAAACCATTACCAGTTGAGCCGAAAATGAGAGATTTATCACTACTTCATGTAGACGAAAAGCCGAGACTAATGCTAGGGCACAAAGATAAAATGTATACGATGACTTCACTTATAATTGCAACAAATTATTAAAGCCGACTTGCCTGGTTGGATCAGAATCATTTCCAACTTATAGGATCTTGAAGCTTAATATCCCGCCTCTGTCCCAGCCCACTTTCACAAAAAATACAGGCCCTTCCCGTCTTTCCCCAACCAATTTGCCAATTTGCCCTCTTTTTTTAACATATATATATATATATATATATCTATGTATGTATCATATCAAAAAATTTAGATCAATTAATTGAAAATTGCAACAAG
>JBBYHK010000002.1:6273111-6287397 GCA_038382065.1 Adansonia grandidieri
ACACACACAAATGGATGGGATCCATTTGTAATTACAGAAAGAACTGAGGAGAAATCGAGGAATTTATTGAAAATATTGGGGTACAAAAAATTATCCTTATAATAAATAAATATAACAAGAAGTTCAAAACAAATAATGCTCGCCGTCTCTTAGTAGCAGAAAAGAAGGAAAAAAAGGGTCTCCCATATCATATTCTCCGATCGTCCGGGTAAATCTTTGCTTTCGATTTAAAAAAAAAAAAAAACCCTTTTTTACTTTTGCTTGTAATACTATGCTTTCATAATCGAAACCCACTTTTTTATTTTTTAAAATTGTATTTTCTTCTTTGTTTTTGATTGATTTGTCGATGCTTAGATCTAATACCATCCCTATGTTTCAATTATCTTGGATGTGAAAAAAGTATGTTCATTTTTCTTATTTTCTTTCATATTAATTTGTTGAGTGTTGGAATTTTTGGTAATATATGTTCTGCATTTTGATCCAATCTCCATGAGCTGCCGCCTTTCCCTTTCTTGGGTCATTGGAATAGTAAAGTTTTGTTTTTGTTTTTTTTTTTTTCTTTTCTCCATCATGCCTATGAATTTGAATTATTTAGTTTTCATGGTTACTTCTTGAGCAAATCTCAGTTATTGGGATTATCTGTCATCGTCAAAGGATCCAGATAAATGCTTTATAAATCTGTTGTATGCAGTGGGCAATGCTTAATTGATCTTTTACTTTAGCATAGATAGGACTTTACGATTGTTTCTTCGTGTTGTGACCTTGTCAATGACCCTGTTGTAGATGAGACCTATGTTACTCGGACTTGTTAGTGAGTGTTGGATACGGGTATTTGTCTGACATGGGTTTGTTTAACTTTTTGTAAGTTTTTCCGTTTATTTAGGATTATATCTCCCTGGATATGCGTCAGACACTTTTACTTCAAGAATAACGAGTCAGAGCAACATAGGATGAGAACTTCTTTTGGATGGAATTCTTGGATTTAATGTTGCTATGCTTTGTTCTAAGTAGTTATCTTCTGCTTCATTAGGTACGTCACCTGTCGACTGGGGCAAATGATCTAAGGGGGCTGGCAAGGGCCTTGGCCCTCGTTGGCTCCCTAAAGCTCCTAGATTCTCAAGTATTTTTTAAGATAAAAAAAACATGACATTAAAAACTTAATATGAACCTCCCAAAAATTTATAATTTGACCCCCTTTTATCTCGGTCCTTCTAACATAAAATTTTTTGCGTCACTTTTGCTTTGCAATATGGGCTCTGCTTGTTTTATTTTTTTCATTAAAATTATTGAACCAAGATTATTGGTGGTTTGTATAGAATTCATGGTTAATTCCTTTGTCTATTTTTCGTTTCCAGAAAGTTTTAGACCACATAAAGAACACATTATGGCCGGACATGGTGATTCAAGTTCATCTGAGAAGAACTCAAGTGAAGCCATGAATGATGTACCAACTTTTAGTGCGGAGAATTTGCAAAATAACATGAAAGTTATATATTACAGGTTTGTTTTCGTGTTTACCAAAATTTGAAATTTTGTCTTGATCGCAAGATCTTAGGATTGCTTTAATTTTTGCAGCCGAACATTTATGTCTATCATTGGAGGGGTTATTGCTGGAATTCTAGGGTTCACAGGCTTTATGGGGTTTATCTTCTATTTTCTTGTCATGGCAATTACTTCAATCGGACTCATAGCAAAGGCGGGGTTCTCGGTTCATTTATATTTCGATAGCTGGAATCGGATTATACTTGATGGAATCATGGGTGGACTTATGGTAAGCTTTCTTTATATTATGAGTTGCACTTCATATCCCCATGTTCTTCCTTTGAATATTCTAATCCAAATTCTTCATCAGCTAACGATGTTCTTTAATTTTCGCAGTCATTCGTGCTATTCTGGACGTATCCTTTCTTTAAATCAAGAAACTTGCCATATGGAACCCTAGTTGTTAAATCATAAATGGTACACTGCCTGTTTTTATTTCTTGATGTGTTTAGTTTAAATTGCTAGTTCGTTAAAGCTGGCTGGCAGATCTTAGGGGTAAAGAAACTCGTAGAGCTTTCGATTTAGCGAGTACTATGCCGATTTGTGCCTATTGCTACTTTCTTTAACATATTCAACAGATTTGCCTACGACATTGTGCATATATTCTGAAGAAGAATCTGCTACATTTTCATGGGAAAGAGAAGGCTTTGTTGTTGCGTTTGCTGTTGATGCTTGCCATTTGCTTGCAAGTGAATTTCTATCTTGCTTCTGCTTCCATCCTTTAAAACCAGTATGGGGTTACCTTTTGATTACTTTCTCTTAAGACAGTTTTTAACATTTTCCTTTTAGATTCAATCAACCTTGCGGAGATATTCAAGTCTTAAATGTCTGTAACTCTTAGATATGAGAATTAAGGAATTTTTTGTAACTTCGTGAATGAGAATGATTGTTCCATGTTTATTATACTTTGAAAAATGGTTTCTAAAAATTTGATTTACTTTCTTAAAGAGTAATTTTATTTGATAATTCTTTGAAAAAACTGGATTCATATAAAAAATTATTTATCTTACACTTAAAAGAATTATTCTTCCTTTTTTTTTTTTTTTCTTTTTTGGTTTTAGCTTATATTTTAAGAGATTGATCCATGATTATAAGGATTTATTTTTGAAAAAATGAAAGAGTTAATTTTTTAACCAAAAATTTATTTTTGGCTGATTAAATTATTTTTCACAAAACAAATATTAAAAAATATATATATTTTTCACCCTTAATTTCGAAGTCCATGTGGTTTCATCTTGATCACTGAATTTTTATATTGGCAAGCGAACGTATTTATAAGCTTGAACGTATGCAGAATCACGTAGAAATAATAAGAAGAAAAAATAGAGAACAAAAATAACACCTCCCTAATTATACCTATACGATGTCTAGGTTTATATCGACTTATCGTCTGTCTCCCTATACAATCGTGTAATGAAATTCTGCATTTACCTCTCAATTGGCCATAGAAATGCAAGTAAAGTCTGCAACCAATGCAATACTCACGGTAGATTATGGTGACCCTTTTTTTCTACATTTATAATAATTCTCACACCTGCAAATATCAACACAATGAAGGTTGTCGGATCAGATATTCCAACTTAAAAGAGATTATATTTGCTATTTGAGTCAACCGAAAGAAAAAACTCCTACCAACATCTGAGGGATTCTGAGGAACACGAAAGATATCGAGTATAAAATGCTCGAGATTACAACAGCAGTAATCAAGTTGTGGATAAGTCGCTTGTTGTCTTTTGTTGGCACAAGAGCTGATTTTAGTATATTTGTCAACTCAAACAGCCTGTAAGATATCTGCAAACAAGAAATTTAAACAAAAAAAAGAAAAGAGTTCAGTGTCTGTGTAATAAAAGATATTTGGGATTTCAAAAATGACACCATGTACTTACGGCAACATATATGGAAGTGGTAAGCATAAAATTCAACATTGGGTAATCTGGGATCAGAGAAAGCAGCAGTTTAGGCTGGCCATCCGGAACTCCCGATCTGCAAATTGATCATTTATTGTATTAAGAAAAAAAATAAATAAATAGAAGCAGATTCACATTTAACCGACTCTATCATTTAAACGTTTGTATTAAGAAAAAAAATAAATAAATAGAAGCAGATGCACATTTAACTGACTCTATCATTTAAACGTTTGAATTATCACGTCTACTCTTTGCAAATTTCTGAAGCACCAGGGACTCCATTGTTGTCAGACTTACCTTAGCCAGATATGGATCTGAGAGATGTAGGTCTCCAGCGTTATCTTTCCAAGCCATCTAGTATGCAAAAAACGAGTATCAGATAAAATTTTGTTTGTTATTAGTGGTTGTCAGGAAGTAAAAGAATGAATTACGATATGAATTAAAGGCCACTTACGCAAAAAGTGTTAAGCTGTAGCTGCGGAAGGACTGGGTGATATTTCGTAAACATATATACACACTGATTGAAACATGAAACAAAACTTGAGTAGAAGCTAAAATGTTCAGATATTTCAAATATCAACAAAGGTAACGTGAGGCCTACGTTATAGGGATCCATGACGTATAAGGATGGTACTTATTGTAAGTGATCTTGTCAAGCTTGTATATGTACTCGAACCAGAAAAATCCCACCTACAAGTTTTATTAGAACTTTATGAACAAGATATGGAAGTTCTAAGAAACAGAACATAATTCAAAAGGTGTTTATATGATACCATCAGGGCTACTATCGCCACAGCGATTTTAATTGATACTCGCCGCTTCACCTCTGTTTCCTCAAGCTTTTCCATCCACCGTTCAACCTATGACAGTAAATCCCCAATATCATGCCATAAACTCCAAAAAGAAAAACTACTGTGGAAGCAAGCTCAGTTCGAAAGCCTCAATATTCCTAAATAAATTGCATTAATGCATGGCGAGAAGATACAACAAAAAGTCGGTAAAAATAATTGCTTCAGAACTTACGGTTGGATGGTAGTATGCATATATCATTCCAATAATCCATATGTAACGATCCAGGCCTGAGCGGAAATGCCACTCATGCAAGCGGGGAAAGTTTGGCTTTGCAGGATCAGTATATCCTGCAATTTTTTTTTTCCCATCAATATTAAGACCCAAAATAGTTTAAAAAGGAAATTACACTTCGGAATGTTACCCACCAAGAAAGAAGGTAAATGGGCTCCAGAGAAGTTCAAACACTCCAGGCACTTCCCAGACTAGGATAACCACCAAGAAGCAGGCAATGAATTTTAAAGCAATGACTGACCCCTTCTCATTGTACTTGTTCAGAATACCAAGTGCCCCATAAACCATAAGA
Source organism: Adansonia grandidieri (assembly GCA_038382065.1). Classification (NCBI taxonomy): domain Eukaryota; kingdom Viridiplantae; phylum Streptophyta; class Magnoliopsida; order Malvales; family Malvaceae; genus Adansonia; species Adansonia grandidieri. Next base: position 6,277,936 of record JBBYHK010000002.1, read on the forward strand.
GTGAACAAAGTATGCATGGGACATATGTAGTAAAGCATATAACTATTATTGAGGACGACACAGCAAAAAAACACCAGGAAGTTGAGCCGCCACATCATCTGTTCAGCCAAGAACACTCAAGGTTGGAACATGAAAGAAATTACCATAAGGTTATGTATAATCAACCTTCACTTTAGGGGAAATCCTACCTGCGCAAACCTAGCAAGACTGAAATCCTTGCGCACGTAATAGTATGAGAAGTTCCCAAATCCAGTCATCCACACATAAGCAGCAATGAAAATTCGGATAGCATTATAAATCTCTGTTGCTGAAAAGTAATGGTACATCAAAAATAAGACCTGTAAAATAAAAAGGGGAAAAAGTAAGACTAAGACCACAAATCCTGATGTAGCAATGCTAACCAGCATCAGCCAAAAGAGTTTTTATTTTTTACTGAATCCCACACATATACTATCATAGTAGCAGATCAAAAATCATTTGAGAAGAAGATCTTACAGATTTACTACATCACGTGAAAGAATCACAAACCTGCATCCAACCTTTCCACTCCTCGGTTTGATGTCTGTTCAAATAAAGAATAGATTTCCCTGAAAATGGTGACTTATCATGGTGTATCGTGAAAGAAGTTATTGCTGAGACAATGATGAGAAGGAAGTAGAGGAACAAGAAAAGATCCCGATTGTAATTCTGCATAGGCAGACAATGAATGAGAAAACTTAATTAGCAAGCAATAACCACATTGTAAACAATAGTCATTGCAGAGAATTTCAAAATGCATGGCTTCAGTAGAGTGTTCAACAATTGATACTTCAATTAAAACTCCTTTTGAACTTTCGAAAGTTCAGCATTTCCTCCTACAATTTAAAATCTATTTAGCCACAAGATTACAAGAAAGAAATGTACAATGAGTTATGATAATAAAGTAATCATGTTCACCTTTTTGGAAGAGGCAAAAACATCAGTGCGGTCACATATATAATAATACGCCAAAAGAACTCCGAATTCGGATCTATAACAAGATAAACACAAAAATAATTGTAAAAACAGAGCAACTTACACATACTACATCACTAATTATCAGCAAGAAATGTTCCATATAGCAATCAAAAATAACTTTCACTAATTCACTTACATGGCTCGAAGTGTCAAACGATTCTCAACCAAGAAAGTTCCATCCACCATAAGAAACCTTAATAGAAACAAAGCATAGAGAAGCATAGAGATGAAGTAACTGATTAACGAAAATCAAAAGAAATGAGAGCCAAAAAAAAAAATCAATGGCTCTGATTACAAACTTGAGGATTGGAGACAAGGAAGATGTTGAAGTCCGAGCTTTAGGAGAAGTTGATTGAAGACCTCCGCCTTCCAATAAAACGGCTCTATCATCTTCTTTAACGACATCGTTTCCGATTTCAACTAAATTCACATCAGAGTGCCTACTAACAGAAATACAGTGCTAATATTTTAACAATAAACCACGTTAATTCCATCGCATTACGAAGAAAAATGTAGAATTAAGAGCTTACTCTTTGGATGCGAGTGATTTTCTCTTGTACTCCAAATATTCAGCATAGATCCAAGCCGAAATCACCGGAAATATTCCGAGAAAAAACGACACCTGAAAAAAAAATAAATTCAAAACATCTTTTAAAAAATACGTCTAAAATGCAAGATCCGAGACCAGCAGAGAGTTCAGAATGAGTAGTACGTACCTGACCGGGAGTGATCGGGCCAACGATCGTCATTTTCCGGCAAACTTTCAGGGAAATCAAGCCGCCAAAACAACGCGCATTTAAGTTTTGAAAAACCAGATCCGATAGAAATCTCAAATCTGGTTATTCAGGGAGTGAATGGAAACGGAAAAAAAACAAAATGATAAGAAAACGAAGAACACGGAGAGATGGATTTGATTCGAATCTAGCAGTACGTGTGAATACTTTTTTTTTTTTGTATTTCATATATAAAGAAATAAATATACAAATTTATAAATAAATTCTACAGAAAATGTCAATAAATTTTTAAATTTTAAATTTGATCCAAATTATTTTTGAAACCAATCTGATTTCTATCCATTTGAATCGACTTTTGAAATTTAATTTAGGTTTTTATTTTAAATAAAAAATAATTATTTTATTTGTAAAATTTTTTTAAAAATTTATAAAATTATTAAAAAAGATATAATAATTCAGTTTAATAAATAAATAAAAGCGTTAGATTATTTATGATTAAAGTTTAAATTTAAAAAAGAAATTAAATTCCTTTTTCCTAGGTGTTAGATAGGGGGAACGATGTTGACGTGTCAACCACATTTTTTTAATCTATTTATCATTTCTTTATCATAATTTATAATTAATTTCTTTTAAAAAATAAATAATCAAGAAAATTATGATAATTAAATTGGATTAACTTCAGTTGATATGTTTAGTTCATTTCATACGCTTGACTCTTTCCTTAAATAACTAATTAACTATGAAAAAGAAATTAAAATTTAAAAATGCTCAACTTCAATTTATTACACGTGTCAATCAAGTCTTAATCTGATTGGCTGTCGGCAAAAAATTTTGAATTAGCGACATTTAACTAATTCACCATCATTCATGGCTGCCGTTGTTTATTGCTTTTGCTCTCACCTTTTTACATACGAGATTGTAAATTGACAGTAAAATTAATTATTGTAATAATAAAATTAAAATTAAAATTAATAATAAAATATATATATTTAAATTTAATTATAATGATAATATAAGTTAAAAATTAAAAATAATTGTTAAAAATGTTTAATTAAAATATATATAATTAATACTTAAAATTTATATTTATATTAAATAATAAAATATAAATAAAATTATATTTATGTGGAATAATAATTATTATAAAATTAGAAACATATTAAATAATAAAATAATATTTTTATTAAATAATAATTAATAATTACTAAAATTTTATTTATATTAAATGATAATAAAAAATTTTGTCATATTAAAAAAATTTTAAAAAAAATTGGATGGGAGTAAAAGAGGGATTTCCCCTTAACCTAACCCCTCGAGGGTCGGTTAGCCAACTAGACCTCCTCCCATTCAATAAACTTGGAGGAGATGGTGGGTAAAAGTCACCTTACTGGCGGTGTACCAATCACACTCCCAATGAAGGTTAGTGCCAGTGGAGGGCCTCTCGGTTTCCTCTCTGGCTCGGCACGCGATGAGATCAGAAAAAGGTACGTTTTCACTTGCCTTAAATTGGGCTTCATGGTTTTAATTTAATTTTTCTTTTAATTTATTTAATCAACTCTAAATTAATGAAATATATATTTTCATAAAAGAAATTAAATCTTGAAAAGAAAAAAAAATTAAATTACAAATATCAAAATTTAAATTCAAAATTTATTAGATATTATTTTTAAAAATACGACTGAACCAAAGAGAATTAAAATTGTAATTATTAAAATTATGATAACAGTAGCATATTTTAACAAATAAAAAATGGAATATAAATTTATTTACAGAGCATGAGAAATGGGAAAAGAATGGAGAGGTGAAAATGATAGTGATATCCCATCTATGTAAATTTTAAGATTCTTAAGCTAATTTTGTGCAGTTAGTACTTAAAATTATATATAATTGAATTTAATTTGTAATATTCACATCGAAAACCGATTAACTCGATTAAATATTAATAGTTTTTTATTACTAAAACATTTTTGCAAATGATTTGAACATTCAACTTCTTTTTATATTTTATATTAAAAATCATACCATAAATAAAATATATATTTTTATTAAATATTTAATATATATTAATACTTATTTAAAATTAAAATAATGCATTTAATATTCAAATCCCTTTCTGATTCGATCAATCAATTTAACCAATTGAATTGAGAATCAATAGTCTCACATCCAAGAAAATTTGTTCTTTGACAAAATTAAAAAAAAAAAAAATGACAGATTGTTTCTATGTATTTGTCCCTTCTTTATTTAAATGAGTATTTTAATTTTTCAATTACCAAAATTCTTCAATTATTATTATTATTAAATAAACATCTAATGTATGCCAATTTAAGACCATAAAGATTAATCTTAGTTAAAAAAGTGAATTTTTTCTGTCAATTTATACGAAAATTCTTATGAAATAAAGCCAACAAATCAATGTGACAAAATGAAAATGGTTTAATTTTATTAAAAAAATAATTAAATTATTTGCCCGGCTTTGCATCGGTTGTTGAATATGTTTCGATGGATATAACCGGCCAAGAAAGAAAAGAAAGCACGAAAATTACATAAAATAGTCATAGTAATGGATTCTATGCTTCAATTAATTAATTAATTAGTGAATTCGACATAATGGTTAGGCATTGAGGAGAACAAAAGACAAAGCAGAAACTAAGTGACAAGAAAAAGACAAAGGTCTGCAGCTCTACCTTGTCTTTGCCTCTCTCCTTACTCCAACCATCGCTTTTGTTCGATGTATTTATATTTGATATTTGTATCTAATATGTATTCGAACATAAATATATTTGCAAGAATACGAATATGATTTTTAAAATATATGAAAAACTTTTTTAAAAATTAAGTATACCTATGTTACATGTGTATCAATATGTGACATCAGCTGAGTAGAGTAACATAACTTGTTTGAACGTGTAATAATTCCAACCCAAAACCTTACAAAAGCACAAGCACAAGCACAAACAAGACAGTCCCAAGCGGCTTTCTTGTATATGAAATAAGTTGCCAATAAACAAAGTCCTTTGTTCACGTTCTCACCAACGTCGCTAACTATATAATTCATCAAACCAATTATTGGTAGTTGCTGAAACCTTATAGATTGCAAAACTGTTGTCCTTGTTAACAGCAATGTCGCTAAGACCAAGTAGTACGAGGAATGTTGAAGTGAGGAAGAAATGGTACAAGAATGGAGTAATAGTAGTAGTAGATGCAGAAGAGGCAAGAAGGAGAAGAGAGGACAGTTGGTTGGAATTAAGGAAGAGCAAGAGACAAGAAGGTTTGCTTAAGAAAAGGAAAGAGGGGATTTTTTTTCTCAATCAGAATTTGTATCAGCGGCAACAGCTCATTGAGGTTTCCAAAGCAAATGTAAGAATTGACAAAAATATTTTTATATTCTTTTTTCTCTTTCTATTATGGATTTGAGGCTTCTTTGTGTTTTGGGTCTTTGAATGCTGATCAAATAGGTTCAAGTTCATGCATCCATTGTATGAACCGTGGAAGGAAAGAAAAGTTTTGGGTCTTCGTTTCTTCCCTATGGAAATGCCTAAGTTTTTAAGGTTGTTTACTGTGTCCAATATATTTTTGAATATGGGTATTGGAATATGACCATCAAAATATATGAAAAAGCTTATAAAAATTTGAGTATACCCGTGTCAAAAACATACTTATATCCAATAATCACATCCGAGTTCGAGTAACATAGGTTTAATTGTCCTTGCTTTACAAGGGTCTCTTGCAATGAGATGAATTGCTTACTTTAATGCATCTAAGTGTTTGCATTAGTTTCAATGGTTCTTTTCTTGTGTAACTTCTAATGCACATTGTTGATGACAGTTGGAATGTCTTCCGTTGATGGTAAAAGGAGTATTATCTGATAATCCAGCATTACAATTGGAAGCTACCACTCTATTTCGAAAGCTATTATCAATTGGTTCGTCTGATCTTGCTATGAATATTTGTCTTGCACTCTTTGATTCTTGTTTTATTTTTTCTCTATAATATGATTAATATCAACTCAGATATATGATATGCTTGCAGAGCAATGCTCTCCCATCGAGCTGGTAATTCAAGCAGATATTGTTCCTCGATTCGTGGAGTTCCTTGAAAACCATGATCTGCCTCAGTTACAGGTGAGGATTAGTAAGGTTCACTTTAATATCTGGACATGAGTACAGGGATATGATTCTCTTAAAAACCTTCTCCTAAAACCTTTTAAATACATAAAAAAATTAAAAAAATTAAACATACTCGTGTCTGACTGACAGTCATATTTAAGTCCGAGTAACATAAGTGTATTCACTAGATCATTTGGGCTTGATTTTCATCTTTCAGTTTGAGGCAGCATGGGTGCTGACTAATATTGTATCTGGTACATCTGAGCATACACAAGTTGTTATTGAAAATGGTGCTGTACCCAAATTTGTGCAACTTCTTAGCTCCTCAATTGCAGATGTTCGAGAACAAGTCAGTTTTATTTCAGACTTAGTCTTGATGTATACTTTATATCTTGTCAATCATGCATATTTTCTCCTGGTTTTTTGTGCCTTTGGACTCTCACAGGCTGTTTGGGCATTGGGTAACATTGCCGGTGATTCACCGAAGTCTAGAGATATCGTTCTTGGTCATGGTGGACTGACTCCGTTACTGGGACAATTGAATGAACATTCTAAATTATCTTTGGTAAGGACTGCCACTTGGGCTTTATTAAACTTCTGTCGTGGGAAGCCGCCAGCACCCTTTGATCAGGTACGGATCCTTCATTTTTCTTGAAGCATTTTTATCCAATCCATATCCAGATATAACTATGAGGATATGATCATCCTCGGATCCTTCAAAAATATTAAAAAAGAAAAAAATTTAATAAAAATTAAACATAACTGAGTCTGATACTTAGCTTCGCAATGTTCATTTCTTCTCTATTGCTGGGCCAGTCAGTTACACATTTTTGTTGGCTTTCATCTTGTTTAGGTTAAGCCTGCATTGCAAGCCTTGCAGCATTTGATCACCTTAAGCGATGAAGAAATTCTGACTGATGCTTGCTGGGCCCTCTCTTATCTTTCCGATGGTACAACCGATAAGATTCAGGCTGCGATTGACGCAGGCATTTGTCCACGACTTGTGGAACTTCTCCTGTAAGATGTCTTGTAGTTTATACGATCATGTTGTCATCATTTTGGTTCACCATTACCATTTGCTCATTTAGTTATCTACATTTCCGGCAGTCATCCCTCTGAAACTGTGCTTGTTCCAGCACTTCGGACTATAGGAAACATTGCTACCGGTGATGATTCTCAGACTCAGGTATTTGTTTGTGCATGTATGACCAACAATTCAACACAGCCAAAACTGGAATGGTGACTGACTTTATGAGTTATGTTTTCAGGTTGTGATCGATAACCGAGGCCTCCCCTCTCTCTACAAAGTACTCTCCCAGAACTACAATAAGAGTATCAAGAAAGAGGCTTGTTGGACAATTTCAAATATCACTGCTGGAAATAGAAATCAAATACAGGTTAAAATGCTGAATTTGTTTGTGTCTTCCATTGAATTACTATGGAAATAAAAAGTTTCCTAGGACGCAATAGTCTGGTAATAGGGAAAGGGCTATAAATGCTAGGATTTGAACCTAAATCTGTTGGATGCCACCTCTTAAAACTAGCTACATGAACTAACTAATCTAAGTTTCGGATTCTAAACAATTGTTGTTTTGAGTATCAGCAAAAATTGCTTACGCTTTATTTTGCAACAGGCTGTTATTGAAGCAAACATAATTAGTCCTCTTATTCACCTGCTCCAACATGCCGAATTTGAAATCAGGAAAGAAGCTGCATGGGCAATTTCTAATGTTACCTCCATAGGGTCCCAAGAACAGATCCAGTATGTTGTGTCCACTTTTCCATGTTTCAGTAGATCATGTAGTTGCAACTTTTCTTTTTTTTTTTTGAGATATTCGTGTTAGAATTTTTATTTTCTTTAAAATATTCATATTTCATACTCGTATCCAACATGCATTTATATATGAGTGTGATGATATAATCCTCTATGGACTCTCCAAATAAGTAAAAAATATAGAAAAGATTAAACATACCCATAGCTAGTATTCACATCTAAGTCCAAATAACATAGGATCAATTGAATTTTTAATTTGGAAGGCATCAGTTTCTTTGATTTGACTTAACAAATTAGTTTAACCGTTGTTTTACAGATACCTGGTGAAACAAGGATGTATGAAGCCACTCTGTGATCTACTAGTTAGCCCTGATCCAAGGATTGTGATAGTATGCCTGGAGGGTCTAGATAATATTCTAAAGATGGGTGAGGCTGAAAAAGAATCAGGCAATTGTGTGGTAAATATATATACTTAAATGATTGAAGAATGCGATGGATTAGATAAAATTGAGAATCTACAGTGTCATGAAAACAATGAGATCTACAACAAGGCAGTGAAGATTTTAGAGAGGTATTGGTTAGAGGAAGAAGAAGAACACTTTGGTAACTCAAATTTCTCTTTTGGAGTTAACCATTTTAGCCCTTCATTTGGAGGTTTCAAATTTAGTTGATTTGTAAATAAAGTTCCCAAGCTGTAAGTAGAGGCGTTTGTAGTGACCTAGGAAAATTGTTCCTTTTTCCAAACCTGAGTCGAGCTCGTCTCACAATCATTTAAATTTAAATATTTTTATTTAATATTTATAATTAAATTTAAATAATTTTTATTATTTAAATAATAATTTAACTTAAATTAGATTAGTTTAAATTACAGACAACTTTTATCTATGTCTAGCTCGATATAGGCCGAAATTATCGAATCAAATAGACTGTCTGACCAAGTCTAGCTGGCCCTACCTATTATAACAGGAGAAGAATGTAAAACTCGTAACTTTTCACGTTGAGAAAGCCAAGGGATTGATTTTGTTTGTCTGATTGCTGCCGCATTGTATGGAGGTCAATCATTAGTATAATAATTTTTTATTTTAGCTAACAAAAATGAATAAAAATCGTGGTTCTTGCTGTGCATTATTATTCCTTTTTTTGATGACAACATTGGGTCACAATGCATGAAAGAACCACAGTTGAGCTGAATCAACGGCAAATTTGGGTCGGATCTAAGTTTTCACCTGAAAAATACACGAATACACGGATTGTTAGGTAACCAACCAGCCAAATTGAACCAGAATTAGATCAGACTCGTAAGATTACATATTTGCACGTATTTGCCTTTTATCAAAAAAATTGGAAACCAATTGAAAACTGCAACAAGATCCGTTACATCATCATAATCATCAACTGATCATGCCAAAATCATATGCCATCTAACAACCATTTAAAACATCATAAATAAGAAACTTTTAAGAACAACTCTGACTAGAAAAAACATGCTATCATCCTAAAAGAAGGGGATTCTCAAAGTCTAGTATTAAATCTTTAACATCAGTAAAAATTACACAAATTCTAAACTAGCTGTTCCCAAGAGTTTTCATTTTTCAGAGAAAATAATAACACTATGCATTACCAGATTGAAAATGTGACCCCACTAATACTAGTACTGAACCATGAAAGATACAACTAAATATCTAATGCATAAAGCATCCTATTATTAGAGAGAAAGATTGTCGACTCTGTATTAGTTCAGATAATATGTTTGTTGAATGGACTTTTGAAGATTACAGGTTTGAGAAAACTTAAAGCGGTAATGTGCTAAGTCGATAAAGGTTAAAAGAGAGAGAGAGAGAGAGAGAGA
>JBBYHK010000002.1:6299139-6311298 GCA_038382065.1 Adansonia grandidieri
TCCTGTTTTTAAACTCCTTTTTGCTACCAGAGATATAATTTAATTCACTTATCTTCATCTGATGGATGTCGTTCCATATATTGAGTAAATACACTTTTAAGCATTAATACCATGTAATCTTGTCTATTTATTCTTTTGTATTTTGGACTTTTTGGACTTTTTGGTCTTATTTCTTAAACAACGATTATTTATTCATCTTTTTGCAGATTCAAGACTTATTTGAAGAACATGGAGATGTGATAGAGGTTGCTTTAATCAAAGATAAAAAAACTGGACAACCTCAAGGTATGTATGAATGTTGTTTCATTTTTAGATTTTTTTTATTATACCTATCTTGTTTCAGGTACGCTGAGAGGCTGATAGGAGCAAACCTAAGCTCATCTTCATCTCAGTTTGTTTTTGATACAAGTTCGCGCTTGTTGGTTTTGGTTGCTACCTCCTTTTTCTTATGTTGCTCCTGTCAAACAAGGAGAGAAATGTACACTCGCTAAAAACTGTTTTATGTATAGAATAAGTAGGGAACTTGTACCACAAATAGAACCTATTGTTGAAATAATGGATTCTGTTGTGGGGCATTAGCCAACAATAAATTTTAATGGGAGTGTCTATTTCCATTACCAAAGCTTTTACATACATATAAAGATATGTCACTGTTGTACTATATAAAAAGAAGAAATTCTATGATTGTTGCGTTGAATGGTATATATCATATTTTTTTTGGGGAGGATTTCTGTGGTTGACTGTTATCTTGGAGAACCTGTTACTTCTTATTTTTATGTGGGGTTGGAATGTCTATGGACTGGTTTTATGTTGACGAGATGGATTTGAAGTTGAATGGGTATCAGATATGGATGGTAATTCAGTTCTATGTGTTGAAAGTTCCTTGGTTCTGTGCATGGCAATTTGTTTGTTGGTGACTCTCTGTATTTGGGTAACTTGGTTGAATTAACTTTTAGAATAGGTTGGATGGCCTCTCTATATCGGTGGCCAGCTCATTTTTCACATAGAGTTACAAGCTTATGATATTGCAAAAAATTCTATGGGATTTTTCTTTTTGACAACAAAAAATTAGTTGGTGGTGCTGCTGCATTTTGTGACTACAACCTGGTGTAGCAGTCCATGGTATTGGTTGTTTAATGAGCAAATGTGCGTTTATTTTCCAGGCTGGCTTTATGTTTACACTTCTGTTTTTCTTTTAAATTTCCATAAATGTATGTAATATTAATAATTGATTGCATAGTTTTAACTCGTTGATGTTTATTTTCTTCCATCTATTATGTCCTGTTGGAAATCTAAAGGCCATCCAGCGCAGATTTTGGATACTTGGTGTTTATTGTTTATACTTCTCCTTGTTGATTGCATCTGTAGTGCTTGCCTCTAGTGCTAGAGAGTGTGAATGCTGGTGGATTTCTCTATATGAGGAGCTCATCTTGTTTTATCATCGTTTTGATGCTGTTTTGAAATCTGAAAGTGTTAATGTGCATGGAGCAGGGAATGTGTTTGGGTTTAGTATTGAGGGCTTTTGGCTGTTTCCTGGAAACCACTGCTTTGGTTGAACAAGGGATGCTATAGGACGGTTTTATAAATCTTTGCACCATGAATTGAGTGTGTGATGTTATGGTGTTTTTTTTGCCTTTGTTAATGTTGTCCTTTATGGATTCATTGTGGCATGTGGGCTGTTAACTTTACTTACATTGCACTGATTTTTTCTCTTGTATATATGGTAGATCTTTTGTGGGAATAATTGTTTACATGACCACGCTATGCTTGTTGTATATGTTAGCAGACCAATCAATGAGAGTGGTTGTATTGCCCTCAAACATGGAGGTTCAGATTCTAGAATTGTATGGCGGAGTTAGCTGGAACCCTCTTTTTAGATGGCTTAGTGAAACGTTTTCATTCCTGCTTGTAGCTACCCACTTTGCAATACAGTATTGAGGATAAATTTTGATGAAAATACCTTGTTGGGTTCTTCACTTAATTTATTGTATTTTCAGCCCTGATTCTCTGTTATTATCTGTCCATTTATCATTTTTGTACCTTGTCTTTGGTTTACTATTCATTGTTGCGGTTAACCAAGACAGATGTAATTGTACATTCTTGAGAGAGAACTATGGTCCATTCTTATTGGAATTGTTTGTAAGTTGGTCAGAGCTTCATTTTGTTTCACGGGATATTGGTGAGTCGATATTTTCTCTGAATCTATATATTTATAGATGCTTGGTGAGGTGAGTGCTTCATGATTCTGTTTTGGTATGATTAGATAGAATTTTACATAGGTCTGGTTTATATGCATTAGCCTTATTAATTGATTTCAACATCAACGCAGCAATACAACTGTGGATTTTGGTTAGAATTATTGAAATTGGCACTTGATTTCTACTGTTTGTCACGTGAGATTTTATGCTTGATGAACCAGTTTGATTCTTGAGAAATTTGTGGAGATGCTGGAATCGCAAATTCCTTTCGTTTGGCATGAATATTTCCACTGCAAGTGTGCAACTGATCGTCTCTAGGTTAATTTGTTACTTCCATATTCAAATGAGTTAATAGTTTAAACGAGATGGCTGCCTTAATTGCACAGCAAGCTTAGTGCTGCTCATTTTCTCTTATCTAGTCATGTGCTTAGCCTTTGCTTAACTAGATTACTAAAAAATGTATGGTGAGAGATTTGTTTTGGATAGAGCAGGAATAAACTTATGAGGGGAGGCCTAAATGCTTGTTCTCTGGTTCTAGGGTCATCGAAGTCTAGGTTTCTGTTGTGCTTGGTGCTCGTTGGTACATTGATTATCATATTTGGGGCCATCAGAAGAGAAATAATGTAGCTTGGCATATTGTTAAGTGTTCTAATGTCAGTGGCATATAGTTGTTTTTGTAGAGTTTTAACTTCTCTGTATGCTAGTGCCTGGTGGTGATGCCTTGATGTTATTTCTTTAAGGCTGATTGGGAGAGAAGTAGAGTTAAGATTTGAATATTCTTAAGTGTTGTAAGCTTGTAATGTTAGTGACCAACATTTCTTTTTGGATTATATGAATCAGACATATGTATGTCTGTTTGGCTCCCTCTTTGGGAAAAAGGGAAAAGAGTGGAAATATAGGATGATATCTGTGCCCTTGCCCTGCAGGTTTTGTTTATTGCTCGATAAACTCCTTTCTCCAAGTGCCCCTAAAGTTCTGTTTATAAGCATAGTGTTGCTTATTTTCATGGCAAATTGATGCTGCTCAGCTTCCAGCTTATTGGAAACTATTTCTCTGTTTTCACTTCTCTCTCTTTTTGCCTTCCACTTCTCTGACAGGTTGTTTCTGTAAGTTCTTGGTTTTAGCTGGATTTACTGCATGAATTTAAAATACGATGACCGGCAAGATTGTGCTCATGGGTCTTTGTCTTGAGGGCAGCAAACCGTTGGTTTATTAGTTGCATTGTTGAAAACCTTTTTCTAAGTAGATTTATATCATTTTTTGTCACAATAATAGCATGTTGAGATGGTGCTATTTTCTGTAAAAAGGAATTCTGCCCTGTTGTTCATATTGGTCTCTTTTTCTCTATATTTTGTTCAGTTATAAAAGAACAACTATTTTGTGCTGTCTTGTCTTAAATGAATTATTTTTTGTCGAAGACATATTATGATTTGGTAACATACTAATTCTAAAGAACTGTCAGGCAGATGATCCTCTGCTTTTATATTACATATGTTCTGTTAAGGATTTATGTGGCAGGAATGTATCCTGTAAATTGAGATATTTGTGGCATGTCTCTGCCTTGTCTGAGATATGAATGATTTGGTTGATGATATTTCTCTTTTGAACATTCTGATGTAGTGGTTGACATCATTTTCTTTTGGGTCAGTTGTGCTAAATGAAAATAGATCTTTTTATAGTAAGACTCTTTGTCTTTCAGTCGTAGAATTTTTATGGTAAAATAAAGGTTTTGGGTCTTTTTACCCCTTTTCTAGTTACATTCTTATGCATCTGTAACAGCATAACTCCATGACGTTACCGTCGCATGATTTTTTATGTGCCTGCCTGTCTGCACCTTTTCTGGGGGTGCAAGTGATCTTACAAAATCAGAATTAAACTCTGTGGTTGTGCAGGATGTTGTTTTATAAAATATGCAACCTTAGAAGAAGCTGATAGGGCTATTAGAGCCTTACACAATCAACACACTCTGCCTGGGGTGAGGTCTTTTGATCCTTATATTTTTTGTTTGTGTATAGAACTGAAATGGTTTTACATTCTCTTATAACTGAAATTGTTTTGCATTCTCATTCACACATTCACAGGGAGTGGGTCCTATCCAAGTCCGATACGCTGATGGGGAGCGAGAACGCCTTGGTAATTATTTTACATATTTGTAGGATTTTGAAGCTTTATCTGTAATTTATGTGTGAATATGTATTAATAGAAGATCTTTTTGGTTGTTACATGCAGTATGTTCATTATTAATGTTCAGCCTTAAGCATGTGATATCCATGGCGCTTACTTTTACTGGCATGTTGCTTTTGAATTTTGGTGCTGTGTCCCCTTATTTACCATGATTTTTCTGATGTCTTCTAATTTTACAATGGAGGGGCATGTATCCCTCTGTTGGTGCAGGCATTGGTGTCAAAGTAGCAATTTTTATAAAGCCTAGACGTGTGTTTGCACACATTATCTCATGTATTGCACTTGCACAGCATATTTGTGTCTGTTATTGTTGAAGAAAATGAATGTTAAGTAGGAAAGAATGCAACTAGGAGCAAGATTTGTTAGATTTATTGGAAACAGTATGGTTTCCTGTGTGAACATTAGTAGGAGAATGATGTAAATGCTTAGTTAAGTTGGCCCAGATTTGATGAATAAAGCTTTCCATTGACAGAATCTCTAGATTTATCTGTACCTTCTACTTTCATATGTTGTGGTGGAGGCAAGGAGTGGGGAGATTGTCCTTCATTATACATAATGGTGCATGCTTATGCTTCTTATCCATATATCATCTATTTCTTCATAACAGATTTTGTTTCCTTAATGACAGGTGCAATTGAGTATAAATTGTTTGTTGGTTCACTGAACAAACAAGCTACTGAAATTGATGTTCAGGAAGTATGTCATATAAATATTTTATTTGTTAAATTATGCTGTCTATTTCCGAGGCTTTTATTATTCTGGTGTGGAAGAAATTCTTTCTTTCAATGACCTTTAGTAGTGTCAACTATCACTTCAATTGTCACGTCTCTTTTTTTCTTCTTGTTATGCAATACTTATGTACAGTGACATTATTTACTAGTTTATTTTAGTTTAATTTTTTGTAGATTATACATGTTGCCAAACTAGTAATTGCTGTTCCATTGGCAGATATTTTCTCGATTTGGTAGAGTTGAAGATGTTTACCTCATGCGAGATGAATTAAAGCAGAGTCGTGGTATGTCCTTGAGTTTTATTTATATGACCATCTTGATTTGATGAATGGTTTCTGTTTTTGTTTCTTTGTTACATTATATTACATAAAAAATTATATCTTTTAGATAATTTCTGTTCAGTTCTCAGATGTTTTTGTGAAATTACTTTCATTACGTTTCCTCTTTTCATCTCTAAAATATTTATTATTTTCATTTTGAAGGATGTGGATTTGTTAAATACTCTGATAGAGAAATGGCATTAGCAGCAATAGATGCTCTCAATGGAGTTTATACAATGAGAGTAAGCATCATTATTTCTTTCTTAATGTGCTGTTTACTGATTATTCTTGAAGCACCTATTGATTATATGTTTTCTACCTCTTAGGGTTGTGATCAATCGTTAACTGTCCGTTTTGCTGATCCTAAGAGGCCTCGGCAAGCGGCTGGAGACTTGAGGTTTTCCCTAAGACATGTTATGCTTTTTTTGTTTGTAAAGTTGTACACTGGGATGTGAATGGGAGAGGGCCTTGCCTTTGATAGTTTGATGGTTAGCTATATGTTTTTCTTTTGTTGAAGGACATTTTTTTTGCCTTTCATTGTGGATGAAAGTTGACTGTGTATCTGTTTGTTGATTCATCTGTTGGACTCTTGCATATGTTACACATTGATTGATGTAGCTGTAGGCTGTTTTTAACTCGCTTTCCTTTCCAGGGGTGGTACTCCTTTTTCCGGGGGGGTTGCTCCTGCATTTGGAGGTCCAGGTTTTGGTCCTCGTTTCCAAGCACCAGGACCTAAGTATCCAAGCGAAGTCTGATGTTTTTAAGGCTTAAGCCATCTTATTTTGTTTGGCTTATTTATCTGAACTTCTCTTTTCATGTTATCCATTGCAGACCGGCACCCAACTTTGGTGATGCGATGGGGGATTGTGTTCCACCTACTGCTTGGCGCCCTATGAGTCCACAGAATATGGGACCAACTTCTAATCCTGGCATTCGGAGTATGGGGAGTCAGTTGCTCCCTAGGTCTGGTGACCCATCAATACCTTTAAATCCGGTAAGAATACTTGTATGGCACATTGTTAAATTTTACAATGAAACTGTGTTAATTAGCAATGTTCCTCCTTGATGGCATGGGGTTAGTGGTAACATATTTTGTGGATGTCATGTTGAAGTCATTACTGTATTTGAAGTTTGAACAGTATACCTATTGGCTGTGAGAAACTTTTTTTAATGTTGATTTCTAAATTTTTATTTTTATGGTTAAACTGGTTAATTTGTTTTTCCTTTCAATCAAAGCAAAGATTCTTTCATGATAAAGTGTAAATGAACTAGTCAGGTTAACTGTCATTTGGGTACTCTTTCAATTGGAGCCTGAAAACCATGAATTGGTAGCCATATTTTTCTTCATTTTTATCCTATTAGGTCTTTTACGCAAGGCCTTTTCTAAAGTTGTCATTTATCAATTTCATTCTGTGCGGAAATTTTCTTACTTCTAATTTTCTTTTACATGCAAACTCTCTTTTGAAAACACTAGGGTGGTCCTTTTGGTGGCCCTTCAGATGGTTCTCTTCCTGGCATTGGAGTTTCATCTTCGTCTACTTCACAACAGGTTTGTGAAAATTTTATGTGTTTTTTATGCTTTCACAGTCTCTGTGTTCCAGATTGAATTAGGTTTGTTTCATTTCAGGGATTTAATCAACCTTCATCGCAAGTTCCGACTGGTGGTCAGCAAATTTCACCTTTACAGAAGCATCTTCAATCACCTAGGCATCTACCTTCTTCCTTTCAGCTGCACCCCTTAGCAGCTGTGTCATACTCACAGACACAAACTGCGCAAGTTGGTCAACTTCAAGTTCCTGTTCCTGCTATTCATACACCCTTCAGTCAAGCTCTTCCATCACATTTAGTTGGTTTGAGTGGCCAGTTGCCTGCTTCTCAGCCTCAGGCTCAGCAGAATGCTTTATCTGCTGCAGCCCTACAAAACCCTTTGAATGTCAGCTTACCACCCAATTTACAGCCGAATTCTGCACCCATTACTGCAAATCAACAACAGTTTCCTGTTCCTATCCAGCAGAAACTGCTTCAACCACTTAAGCAATCCCCGTCTCAGCTAGCTCAGATGCTGTCTCAGCAAACACAAACTCTGCAAGCAAGCTTTCAAACATCTCAGCAGGCATTTTCTCAGCTGCAGCAACAATTGCACCTGATTCAACCTTCAAATCAAAATATGACATTGCAGCAGAGTTCACAGGCTTCTAAACAGCAGGTATGTGAGGCCATGATGGTTGGGTTTACGCAGGAGTTGTATTATTGTTCCAAATGTAAATTGAGGCTTACCAAGTCATTTTTAAAGGAAAAAAAGGATCCATTCGATAGTTTCAATTTAAAAAATTCTTTGGAAAAAATTATTTTCTAAATATGTCCTTCTGCAATGAAAATTAAAGGATTTCAAATGCCCAGCTTATCATTGGATCCTAACTCGCCTCCATGTGTATCTGACATCTCGATATCAGCACACCTTTCACATTGTTGTATCTGAACTGTTATCTTCCCATGTTGAATTGTATTGGTTTCTGAAAGAATTTATTTTTGTAATGGCATTTGCTTGTGAAAGTTGTGCTAGTTATTATTTTCTGAGGATTTTGCTTGGTGCACTCTCAGTGGGCTGGGATGACTCAACAGACTGTTGGAAGCACTCCTGCTAATGCACCTGGTACAGATGTTCCATCATCTGTATCTAATCCAGCTGCACCTATTATGACACCAGCAGTAGCTTCAGTAGAATGTCATTGGACAGAGCATACTTCACCTGATGGGTTCAAATACTATCATAACAGTCTAACTCGTGAAAGCAAGGTGAGACATTTATTTGAGATTTGGTTGACTGTTGGGGAATTTTCCTTAGTTAATTCATATGTGTTCTGATGAATTTATTTCTGTATCCATATGCAGTGGGAGAAGCCTGAAGAATTAATTTTGTTTGAACAACAGCAACAACAACAAAAGCCACCTGTTCAACAGCCTCAAACTCAGTCGCACCCTGCTCAGCAAGCTTCACAACAGGTGCAGCTCCAAACCCGGTTTCAAACACAGATCCAGCATCCTCCACAGTTACATCAGCAGCCCTTGTTCCCTACATCGGTTAGTTTTTGACTTTTAACTAATTTTTTTTTAATTGTGCAATGCTAACTATATTTTATGGAAATCCAGTATCCAGCTTCTGGAGTTAGAAATCAACAAAATACACAGGTAAATTTTATATTAACAACCCAGCCAAATAAAAAGAAAACCTCAAGAAAGTGTTTCAATCAACACAGTCTTAATTAGTTGTCAAATTATTTCACAATAAAATTGCCGTTCTTTTCTTTCTTGGTTTTTTTTCACCCCTTCTTTTACAGTCATTAGTTTTGTAAGGCATTTTTGTTTTCACTTTCATTTAGGAGTTTATTGTCACATAATATCTCATATTCTTTTGGATCTTTGGATTTTCACAGGAACTTGGTTATGGACAATTACCAGTGGCACCATCATCCAATGATCCAACACGCTTCCAACAGGTACCAGGTGTTGTAATTTCCATTATTCTGTCTCATTTTCAACTACACTGTTCATTTCGTTGGTCTATTTGCTGCAGGGGATTCAGACGATGCAGGATTTAGTATGGAAGAATAAGCCATAAGGTCTTAATTTTGCGTTACTTTCATTTAAGACCTTTTTACCCTTGGTGGGTGGGCTGTCCAAGCCTTTGCTTCTGTTTGTTTATCTAGAATAGAATGTTAAATTAGAGAGTGGAAATCTATAGAAATGCCTAACCTGTCATTTAAATGAGACAACCTACCATCCAGATAGTTAGCCAAGATAAGCCACAAGCTGAAGCCTTTTTTTTTTTTTTTTTTTTTTTTTTTCATTTGTCATTTTATTCATGTTTGCCTTAATTAGAGCATACTTCATCTGCAGGAACTTGAAATTGGAAGCTGAGGCGACACCGCAAATGGGAACAAGTTTCTTCTTGGTGAATTCTGGGCGATAGATAATAACAAATTAGTCTTGGCAGAGGCATGGATGCAGCTATAGATCAGATATGTAATAGTAGTAGCTACAATATTGACTAGTTTTAATTCTTAGAATTTAGTGGTAGGCTTTGCTTGCTTCCTGCTGTTACTGGCATTTCGAGATTGTGGCATTATTTATTAGGGCAATTAATGCCATCATCTGTATTTGTGTAATATAAAATATTAGTTGCTGTAATAACCGGCTACTTCAAAAATGCGGCTTTCTTTTTTGCTCCGAAATGACAACGTCCTTAACGACAATAATTGTGATGGATCTGATTCTATAAGGATCTATCTATGTTATACAGTCTCCAAGCTCGCGCTTACTGCCCCTAAAGCTACCCATGCTCAACGTAGAATTCTTGAATTCCTCGAAGATAGCAACAAAGGCCTGGTCGGACGGTAGCAATCACTGATCTCCTGAAACAAGTTTAATCTGGACAACTTAAGCATTGAATTCGTAAGGTAAATAATGCGGAGCACCCAGCCATACCCATCGTGTGACTGCCAATGTTATAGTGTCAGTTTTATGTTTCTCAATAAGATTTTCCTCGATGCATTTGACATAAAAAGGTTTTAATGTACAAGGTGACTTCTATGTACGTAATCATCACCAATGAAATCCTCAGTGTCAATCATCTAATAACACTTGAAGTATAAAAAACCCTTCAAAACTCACATCCTATATTATTGTGTTACAAGAAAATCTAAAAATAAAAAATAATAAATTAACAAAGCAATCGTGGAAATGAAGAGGAAGCAGCGAAGCTAGCTGCCATTCTGGAGTCTTGGGATACCGCATTTTCTACCCAAGACAGGCTGATGGTTGATGGGTTCTATGTCTGGGCAGCTATTTTACGTAAGTTATCCTGCAGTTTAATACTAATGCCATGAAGACACCTCTGGTTCAAAGTGTTTTGGTGTAAGTACTTGGCCATCTTTCTACACAGTCAAGTCATGGATGAGGTTAAGCTTATAATTGGTCATGAGAAACGCATATATACCCAGTGGCTAGTGCCATGTGCTGCTTAAAGCTTAAAGCTTGAAGCTATCGAACTATAACAGAAGAGGGCCATCTGCAATTATTACCCCTTTTTTTTTACACCGAGAGAGAGGGGGAGAGAGAGAGAGAGAGAGTTAGCTCCTTTTGGTTTGGATACTTTAATTAGTACCATGGGAAGCGAGAACTATGGTTCAAGCATTAAGCTTACAATTCCTTTTTATTATAATTATGCAATTAATCAATTATTATAAAAAATTATACAAATTTCATCATTTACACATATAAGCTTTACGTAATATTTCAATAAATCTCACACATTTATATTTTGATTAATTAATCATAGCACATTAAGTATAAGAGATATGTTCTCTTTTGATACAATCGGGCTGAAAAATCTTTAATTAAATTTGGGTTGGCGGTTGCATTAAAAGGATTGATTCAAAGACACAGGAACTTGGTGGGAACTTGGTGGACCATAAGAAGAAAAAAGCTTTGCTCCAATTTGTGTGTTGAAACAGAATTATAGATAAAAATTGATCCTCACCTCATCAGACAACTCTAGACAGAATCTAAGTGCTCAAAATTCAAAAAGACGACTTTATTCTTCTCACAAATATTTGATTTTGAACCTATCAAAGTATACGATATTATAGCCATCCGAGATGCCTTTACTACCATTTATTTATATCCATCCTCTTGGCAATTATGAGAGAACTTTTAATCATTTACAAACACTAGACATATCTACAAAAGTCTACCATCATATTATTTTTTTTCTTAAAAAATATTATCTCAATCTCGAATTTGTCTCCTCAAAGTTAACTTTCGAGGGGAAAAAATATTGCGCGTGGTAGTGAAAAGAATGGTCAAAACACTATAATCCAAAAAGGAAAACTGATCATGAAAATCCCTTTTGAAGCCAACTTAAAGAAAGGTTAATGATTAATGATGATTCAGGATTAAATATAACGTTTTGCTTGTAAATTAAGTTCAATTCAGGCTTGTGTTCTGTCAGGACATAGTCTTAATTGATTAGCCTTAATTGTAAGCTTTATTAATTTCAATCCCATTAAGTTAAATGTCTCACAATGTCAGCCTGCTACAAGAATCCCATAATGGGCTCTACAATCATATAGAAATAATATTTTCCTGGTAATTTCTTGTTTAGATGTTTAATTGAATCATAAATCCCGTATAATTCTAGGAAAGTGACCATCGATATCAAAATTTGCAAAGAGAGGCATTTCAGTCTAATTATTGTTGAGGATAAATATGAGAGCTTAGCCTTTGTTTTTCTCTTCCTTTGTAATTAGATTGATTTGATTAACAGTTTCATAAATTAGAAAATTTAAGATATCAACAGCAACTTTTTTGTTTTCTTAGGAAAAAAAACAAGAGAATGCTTCTCTAACTTTTAACTTTCCAGCTGCAATGATTAAGGAATTTTCGTAGGCCATGAGGGAAAAATACAAGAAGCTTTTATCCTCCTTTCTTCCCTGTGACGTTAAGTAAACTGGTGACTAACCATGTTAATTTACGCTTATAAAATTATAAAGCAAGATTAATTTCCACAACGTATTTTTGCTGATATATACTCATTCTTTTAATGCACATGGTTCAAAATGTTTATCAATGCAAAGTTTTCAAATGCTTTGAAAATATATAAAACACATTAATAGAAATGGAAAATGCTGCCTGAATTTCAAGCCAGCTGTTGAATGCAAAATTCTT
>JBBYHK010000002.1:6327018-6338439 GCA_038382065.1 Adansonia grandidieri
TATATATATATATAAACCAAACTTAATCTTTAAGTCTTGGCTCCTTAATTTTACATTTTAGATCTCCCTGGCCTCATGAGTTTGCTTTTCCTTCAAATATCCTTTTCAACTTAAGGGTTTTAATTTTAATAATACTCATTTGATATATGTTTTTGTTATTTAATAGTAATTTCTTTTTTACTTTTAATGTATTGATTCAATTAATGTTTGTTAGGTTACATTGAGAGGTAGCATATAATAAGACAACCATTAAGAAAAATCCAATGCATTTGATAATCTTAATTAATACCAAACGTATTTGTGAACCATTACAATATTATTCTAAAATTTAATTAATTAATTGCTCTATAATAAATATGAAAATTCATTGTGAATAGGAATTTAATATTATTTTTCACAATGATATATTTTTGTGGGAAAAACAACTAATAAAATAAATTCACACCAAAATGAAGTGGCAACTTTGAAAGCAATGCCCAATACATGGGTGCCAAGTTGATAAAGAAAATTTCGACAGAAATTCAATGCTCCCATGTGGTCTATCGGTTTTCACTTTTCACCTTTCGTACCCTGTTGTTTTTTACAGCAATAAATATTTCTTAAATAAAATTATCAAGCAAATTACAGTCAAAAAGCTTGATGGTTAATGCTTTGAGCTCCTTTCCTTTAAACAACTATTTTTATATGTGATAAAGAATTATATATATAATGATAATAATAATAATAATAATAATAATAATAAATAACTATTTTATCTTAATTTTATCTCGTTTATTTCAAAATTAAAACTCAAGATTTTAAAAATAAATATCTTTAAAAAATTTCATAATTGGAGTGTCCCTTTAAAGACTTTTTAAAAGGTAATTATAATAAAAAAGAAATTAATTGAGTAAATAATATAGAAATATCTCCCACCTAGCTAGCTGGTTAGATTATCCATGCAGCATGAAACCCTACCTCTTGATGGTAGTAAAGAAAGGGCAAAATCCCACATTGATTAATGATGATGTTCATAATTAAGACAACAACAGCTGCTCTAAAACATTGTTACTAAAGTTAGGTCTTCATTTTATTCTTTCATTAAAAAAGAGGAAGAAAAAAGGTGCGTTAATAAAGCGCAAAAAACCAAAAAAAAAAAAAAATGCAGTTGGGGGCCGGAGGGAGGATACAGATGTTAAGCAACAGGAACCGTTGTGAATTTCACCACCTTTGCTCGCCACATGCTTACCACTAACCCAAAGCCGACATCCTTTTAGTTCTCAATGATAGCTTTCATTTCATAGAGTAATTTGACCCAACTTATTGTATTAATTATGTTAATTCTTCATTAATTCTTGAGTTAATCAGAGATTAGGCAGAGTGTTAAAAATTGAACCCAACACCACCATAATTTCTTTGTACGTGTTCCCCTGACAATACAATGAAATACTAAGAAAACCTACACCCAAAAGGAGAATATATATACATATATATAATGCATACATACAGCAAAGACGAAAAAATATTTAAGTCTATGAAAAGGGTTCCAATGTGCTTTGTTCATTTATCTAAAAAAAAATTGTTTTTATTTTTATTTTAATAGGGTAAGAAATGATTGAAACATGTGTCCTAAGAATAAGGTGACACGAGTTTCAACAAAAAAGTAGAAACAATGCTTGAGAGAGTAGTTGCTCTAAAACTGTGAGTAAAAAGAGCTTCAATTTTGACATCCAATCAGAATCACTGGTGGGGGATGTTGAGAGCTGAAAAGGACCTCCTTTTTCTTTCCTTTGTTAATTCTTAGCTCTCCTGTGCCTGTGGTAATCCAGCTTTTTGCATGGATGAAACTCGTAACACCCAAACAGCACCTGCCTTTATTCATTCCTCCATCAAACTCATTGGGATGACAAGTAAATAATGATGGGATTTCTCTTTCTTTGTTTTTGAATGAAAAGTGGGAGATTTAAATTTAGTCAAAGTAAGAAATCATATACCAACAACTATTCGAGTATAATTAATTATAATCGATTATTAGTCAATATAAAAACTGAATTTGACAAAGAGATTTCCTTATCTGTTTTCCATTGTTATATATGATGTCATTCTACCCG
The DNA here is from genome assembly GCA_038382065.1 of Adansonia grandidieri. Taxonomy (NCBI): domain Eukaryota; kingdom Viridiplantae; phylum Streptophyta; class Magnoliopsida; order Malvales; family Malvaceae; genus Adansonia; species Adansonia grandidieri. The sequence goes on from JBBYHK010000002.1 coordinate 6,329,109, forward strand.
TAGATGATCTTACGATCTTTATAAGCAAAGGAGTCTATTCCTTCTAATTTGCAGAACTTTTATTCTACGTCTGATTTTTTGTAGCTAAATAGTGCAAAATTTGAACATTTTTTTGCTAATTATGACTATCCTCTTATTTTTCTGGATATTTAACAAAGGATTGGTTTAAAAGTAGATAGCCTCCCTGTCATACTTGATCGAGAGTGTCATTAAATTTCTTGGACACTTACAGAGACGTATTGTAATCCATTGATCCAGAAGATTTATCGTACAATCAATAGCTAGGCTTTCAAAAGATCGTCATATGCTGGTCGTTTGCAATTAATCGAGTCAGTTCTTTCCACTTTTGCAAAATTTTTTTTGCTCTTTAATCATCCTGCCAAGCGAAGTCCTTCAACAGATTAACCAGTTAAGCTCGGCCTTTTTCCTTTTTTTTTTTTTTTTTTTTTTCTTTCTATAGAAGGGTAGAGTGTCAAAGTGAGGTGGGAATTATTTGTAATCCTAAAAGTGAAAGGGGGGAATAGGTTTAAATTAAAAGAACTTGAAGGTATGAAATGTAGCATGCATATTGAAGCAAATCTGGCCTTTTCGTAATTCTGGATTTATCGTGGTTGCTTGGATTCATGTGTACCCTTTGAGAAGAATCAGTTTGTTTATGGCAAGCTAAGATACCAAGATAATGCCATAAACTTTGTTTATGATATATGTATATATATATACATATATATTCAACAATTGGGTTTAAAAAAAAATAGAATTTTTTTCCCCAAAGGGAAAAAGGAAAAGGGGCAGGGCATTGAAGTGTGGGAGCCGAAAAAAAGGAGCAAGAGGCTTAAATAAGGCACATGGGGTGCATGTGTGGTCTGATGTGTGAGTAAGCAAAATAAATGCGAGGCATGTGCTTCCGGCGCTATCCCTCTCTTTCTCTACCGAAACTGAAATGACCACCTAGACCAATAGAAATTAATTTTTTTTTTTTAAGGAGTGGTCCTCTTGATCTATTCATTCGATTCGACCCTCCCAATCATCGAAGTGTCGCTAGTCTCAGTCGCCTCTGCAAATCTCCCAAAAAACTCCAAAACACCATCCCTATTGATAGTGATAAAACTCAGGTAAGGCCATGGCCAGGGCACTCGTGTGCCTTCTGGGATTAATTGATTGATACAAATTAGGCAGCAAAGGTGGCATCCCACTTAGTCCCACTGTGTGACTGTGAGTGTGACCCTCCCTAACAAAGCAATCTCAGGGACCTTAATTTATCAGCGGATATTCCCATTGAAATTGAAAGGCAAAGGGTCACGGCTTCACAGCTCACGCCTCAGTCACAGGTTAAACCTCCCAAAACAGGAGTCCATTTCAGAAAAAAAAAACGCTTAGTAGGCTCAGGCTCGCCTTTATCTCACATGGGCACCCCCTTTTGAATACAAAATGTGGGGACATTACCCACATGATTCCTGCCAGACAGACTGCTCATTAATATATTATTTTGGCGCTATCCTATCGCCAACTTTTGGACTATGCGCTTGGATTTCCATTCATATTCAGTCATATTCAATAATCCCCAATTCAAATGCTCTTAACTTCCTATGCACCCTTTTCCCTTTCTCTGTCTGTTTCTATTAAACCCAGATGAATATGTGTTAAATATATATATATATGTTATTTTTCTCGTTTAAGGGTAACTGAAATCTAGCAACAACATTAACAGATAAAAGTGAAAACATTACACCTCAGATTAGCATATTATATCCCAAGAATACAGTAGTAGAGCGGTAGCTTTTAGCTTATTGCTTTAGCCCCATCAAGCGCATTTCTCAAAATCAAACCAACCGAAATAAATATACAAAATAAATCTTTAGTTTCTTGATTTTAAGCCCGAAATCAATGAATAAGTAACTTTAGAATTTACAGTTTCTTATTGCAATATACTTCCCGAGGAATAGCACCCTACATAATGAAGGAAAATTCCGACTTTTTTTTTTTTTGGTTGAATGAAATGAAAATGAGATGAAATTACTTGAAATGGAAACAAAGAAGACACGTAATTAACAGGATAGATGATTTACTTAGAGAATGAGAAAGGGAAAGAAAATAAAAATTAAAAATAAAAGAAAAATAAGATGAGGATGACACTTGGCAATTAAGCAAGTGTAACTAACTAGTCGGCGGCGACTGAGGCGGAGGAGCTGAGCTAGAGCTAGAGGTGGAGGAGCCAGATAGCAGCTCGGCGAGAGAGCTCATGGCTTTAACCTGCATCTCAAGCGCAGCTATGTAATCAGTTGCTTCTTCAAGAATAACCGGTAACGGTTGCTTTCGGCAACCGGGAACCAACCGGCCAAGAATCTTGACTTTTCTTTGAACAGCCGGCAAGCTTTTTGCTTTTAATTTCGAAACGCTAACTCTCGGTTTCTTCGACCGCCTACTCCCGGTGACGGCAGCCACGGCAGCGGCGGATCCTCTCTGTCTCTTCTGCTTTCTAAATTTCAGCTTAAGCCGGCTTGTCAAAATGGCCCGGCTCCACCTGGTTCTCCCTTTAGCCGCTACGGCCAAAGCTCTATCAGCAGCTTCACGAACAGCTCGGCCACCGCGTGGAGCAGAAGAAGAAGGACTGTTGAGACTGACCTGGTTCAAAGCTTGAAGAAGCTTCGAGGAATAGATTTGCTGCTGCGCCTCTGATTTCCATCTGGCGTGGTTCTGGTTTTGCCTCTGCTGATTCTCTTCAATCATTGATTTCTTCTTCTTTTTCCTTTTGCTGCGATCAGAATTTGTGTTCGTCAATGGATTCGTTATCACGGATGCCATCTCACCCGATCAATCCGTTAATATTCTCTCTCTCTCTCTCTTTTCACCTTAGGATTCTGTGAATTATAACAGAAATTAGATTCAGAATTTTATATAAAACAGAGATTCAAATCAGAATTCCACGAAAAGAAACAAATTTATTACCGATTTGACGAACTCACAGAGGAATTGAGATATCGAGAGAATAAGGGAAAAAAGAATAGGAAGAAGGGAAAGAACGGAACGGAGATGCTGAGGTGTGAATTGTTTGTTGTTTTAAAGAAAAGAGATACAGAGAGAGAAACGGACGAAGGAGAAGGAGAGGGAGAGGGTTATAAAGGAATGGAACGAAAAGAGAGCACGCGTCAGTTATATTGGTACTCTTATTTATTATGATTATTATTATTTTTTTGGGTTTGGCATTTTTGCTTTTGTCGGGGGTGGGGAGGTGGAGTGGGTGCGACCTTTGGCGTTGTAGAATGGTGATGGTCGGTCCGATTGAGCCTGCGTCTGGTGATGGGGTGCTCAGTGCTCCCCACCTTGTTTTGGTTAGGTTCTGATTCTTTCATAGACAGTTTGACACGTGCAATTCGTATGACGGAACCACCTTTCTCAAATTGCATTCTACTATTATCTAAAGCTTTTTTTTCCATCTATGATGCTAATGATAACAATATTAGAGTAAGTGATCTATTCTTGTGTCCTCTTGGCGTGTAAACAAACAATTTGTATTAATTAATTATTTCAATTTATTTTAAAAATTTTAAATTTAATTTAATTATTACCAAGTTCAAGTTATTAAAAAAATTAAATCTAAATATCTTAATACTTGATTAGATAATTTTCAAACTTAATTAAATTTTTTATTTTTATTAATTTTTAAAATTTTTAATTTGATTTTAAACTCGAGCATATAATAAAACTTAAAATCAAAAGCAAAAATTGAATTTATTTATTACTAAATAAACTAACTTAATTAAGCAAGCTTCACTATTTTATTTTTAATCTTAGCTTAAATTCAAACTTTAAAAATTGAATCATGTTCAATCAAATTTTAAATTAAAAATTTTAAATCAAACTTGAACTTACACATTCCTTATTGCAATAAAATTTTATTAAATTAAATGAAGCTCGATAATTGTATTTACTGATTAATATGTTAAACCTTGTATATTCTATTTCCTATAAAATTATAATTATAGGTCTATAAGAAAAAAAAAATTAATAAACAAATCAAACTAATAAAGATGAAACTTAAACTTAAACCTGAAAATTTTAAAATCTCCTCTTTATCATTAAAATATGATCTTATTTTGCATTTTATTTATACACCATTATTTTTCTCTAAACAATATCTGAATTGTATTGGTATTTTAAAAATATCTGTCTAAATAATATAACTGTTTATTATTTTCATCCATGTAGTTATTCATTAAACTTTTGTTTTCTTGGTAGACTCTACTGTAGCATGTTTGTACCGTTCTTTTCTACTATCTTTAAAGTCACCCAACCAAATTTGTTGCTCTACGCCAAGCGAATGCAGTGCACACTGCACAAAGCAACGAATGGCCAGACATCATGTCGAATATTTAAAAGAAACGACAAAAGTTTTGCAATTTGCTTAAAATGTTGCAAATATGAAAACCAACATTAAAACTTGAGTCAGTACATCGCAGGGAAAAGTTGGCTTGAGATTTGAGAACTGACTTGTAATTCTATGATATCATAAATCTACGAAAGCCATAAACTACAAGTAATTTTCGTTAAGCTAAACACTTCCTACAACCAAACAAGTTACAAATTCTGAAGTACTTTTATCAATTTCCTTCAACTTTCTCTAAATAACAAACAAAACAAAGAAAAATACGAGACGAAAATTTTTTTCCTTCTGGATTTCAAATAAACTCTTCATTGGCCCAAAAAAAGAGAACTAAGAAAAAGAGCGTCGGCCGAATTTACCTCAAAATGAAGCAATCCGACGCAATTTCAGTGTCCATGATGCCAAAATACTAAAGGGGAGGCTGATGACGTGTTGTGGTTTGATTGGGTGGATTTGTGGCGTGGTGGGGTGGGCTTCCACTATTTCACTGGGTACCCGATCCCATAAAAATATTTGTTTTCATTTGCAATGATTATTGGAAGTGATGATCCGCAAAAAAAAAATGCATGTGCGATGTGGGTTGTTTCTCTGGCATTTTTCTATCTTCAGCTTTGTCATATATTTTAGTGGGAGAGGAGGTTTGGAATTCCTCCCCCCCCGTCTGTTTCTGAGGTGTGGACAGTTATGCTCTCCACATTTCGTGCCATGGGGGTCCCATTTTCTCTAATGCCAAACATATTTTAATCACAAAAAATACTCACTAATCCTATCATTCTTAATAAGAAAGTTTCCACTAAACATATGGTTTTTTTCAGCATTAATCAAAACTTCAAAAGGAAACTTAAGTGTTTTATCACACTCTTTTCTCATTTACTTGCTCAGTGTCACTCCCTAATCCGCTAATCCCCATTACATAAATTTCCAGCTGGGATATATATATATATTTATATATTAATATTATCAAGCTGTTCCCTATTACAAGCTTTCAACAAGATATATAGTAATGAAAAGATGTCAAAGCTACAAATAATTGCGTAATGGTTTCAAGAAAATGACCCAACCAGTTTATCCTAAAAAGTGTTAATTTGAAGTTAGGCTATCCTTCTTTATTTTTTTTTTTAAATATTTGTAATATGCACTTACGTTCAACTCATATTTGAATATGAATATAAAAATATAATCACAAAACTGAATTACAATTTTAAGTTAATCAACAATGTAATCTCTACTTTAATGCTGCAATTGGTTTGATGTAAATTGTTGATGAAAAATCAAAAGCAGATCATAGAAAACAACTTAGGTTTTTTTTGTGACATTGGAAAAATCTAAAGAAGATGATCCAAATTCTAATATAATCATGAACTTAATCCTAATTCCCAACAAAAATCATCTTAACATGTGTATACCAAAGGTTGCTACCTAGGGGGCATTGTATCGAGGTAATCTTAGAATAATTTTAATCTAATAAAAACAGTCTAAGGACATCATATCAAGAAAATCTTAAAATAATTTTAATTTAATAAAAACTGTTGACATTATGATGTGCCATCAGATTGCCTCCCTTGCGTGAGGGATAATAAAGCAATAAGCACTAAAACAGGGGAAAAAGCATTAAAAGGTACCAGAAAAAGTGAGGTGCTTGCAGCAGATGGAAGGAAGAGTGATTCAATATTTATTTAAACTAGCTTTGGATTCAAACGTGAACTATTGATGTAATGGTGAAGAGTGATTCAAGATTTTTTAAACTATATAGCTTTGGATTCAACCATGGAATAGGAGTCAACCCTAATTATTGCTAAGATTATTGGTGATGAAAATTCAAAAGTTAACCCAACTTAACACAATGTGAAAGAGTAATGTTAAGTTCTAGAAAGCGTGCGAGTTAAAGAGAGTCCAGCCAATATCTGATGGAGGTGACAAAGAAGACCAGTTCAGATCAAACCTGCATGAATGTGGAAACTGTTTTAGCTCATTAAATCTGATATTACTATATTACGATGTCATTACTTTTGCAACCCAATCTGAATCTGAATCTAAATTTCACGTGAATCAATCGACTCAGGTGGAAGTACTGAATACAAGTATGTTCAATATTTTGGACATGAATATTTCAAAATAAATAGTCGGAACAGTATAGATCACCACTCAAACCAGAATCAATTTATACTATGGCAGAACAATAAACGGGAGGCAAAAAAGATCACTTGAGTGAACTTCATCAGCATAACTCAACTTTTTCAAAATTTTTGAGCAGATTTCCACGGTAACATGTATCTAGCAAAAGTCAAGTCAAAGAAAGGAAAAGGAGTAAATATGGCCCCAAAAATATGGCATGAAAGCAGTTTTCTACAATGTGCTTTACAGATATAAATTTGCTGGCAAGATGACATAGTCGCAACAAGCTCCCCATTTATCCATCATGAAATGATGTAAATTTTTTAATTCTTCAATAATGGCAATTTTTTGTTTCTTCTCTAAGCCAAATTCGTTTGGTGATGGATAAAATAAAAGGTCAACACAAGGGAACATGTTGCATCAACATCAAGAATATGAAGTTGTCTAGGATCCAGCACTTCCCTAAATATGTTAGTACATATAGGATTTAAGTTAACAAAGTCCAAATTGACCGCAAGGTAATCCATTAACGTCTGCAGGTTGTTAGCCTATATTTCTGCTAGCTAATTTCTCTAATGATTCGAATAAAGATCAATAATCCATACATTACATCATTCAGCTAATCAGCTTCAACGGTTTTAAACATGTTATCAAAGATAAAATATAACAACACCAAAAAGGAAAATAAGAATAATAAGAACATGGTCAAAACATTTCAGCCTAACCAAGTGAGCAGAAGACAGTACTCATAAGAGGACTTGCTCAATTACCAGCCTACATGAGATAATTAGAGGATAGGTTAAAAAGGCCTCAAACTCAACCAGTGGGAACTGTGAATCGCCCCATCTTTGTAGCATCCCCATCTTAGGGAACAAATTGCAGCAGCATAAGCCAAAATAAAAAAGTGAGTCAATTTAGATTTAATTATGTGGTAGAATGCTCTTGCTTGATGATTAATCCAAATTTTAGCACCAAAACACTAAGTGATGGAAAGCAATCATCCAATGATTATGTCACTAACCCTCATTGATAACGCAAAATTTCATTTTGTTATACTAAACGTTGCTTTAAAGTACAGCCAGGTCTCTCTCTCTCTCTCTCTATTTGAAAAAAAAAAAAAAGGTTTTAACTATTTAACAAGTTCCAGATCTTTGTGGATTACATCGAATCTCAGCTCTTTATGTACAGCCAGGCCTAATCTAAAAGTTTAGCGTCCTCATTCATTTTTAAGTGGGTATTAGTCATGCTCTCATTCATAAACAGACAAAAGTTGTGTGTATTACACCAAAGCATTTACATTAATCCAGCTAACTCTGCCTCCAGTGCCACACATCACTAGAAAAAAAAAAAAATCTCATACTTGGCATGCTTAAGGAAGTACTTGTCAGTTTTATTGTCCTTCTGCTTCTAACTAGTGACTATAAGGCTTCTTTTTGTTGACCTATTAATGATTTATCAAACTGTCAAATTAAGACCCTCGCTTGTCCTCATGAAACCACTTTCAAACAAAGAGCCTGTAAGATTGTATTCGGTGGCACCATCTTAAAATCTTCCCATCCATTCTCACCGTTCCTACCTACCTTCTCTAGAAGAGCCTATCATTCCACATTCACTGTTTTAATATCGCAATACAAAACTATTTTGTTTAAATACAAGGAAATTTTTTTAAAAAATTGAACATATCAACTTGAATCTAAGCAACTTAGAAGATAGTTGATAACCTAAATATAAATGCTGTTGATGCTTGAGATTCTGCATTCTAACAGTCATCTTGAAGTTGTCTAATGTTGCTCCCAACCACAAACTTAATTCCTTTTCTTTTAATTTTGAGAGAACCACAACCTTAATTCTTAACATGCTCATGCAGTCATGCTTTGTTTTGGTCGCATTATATTAAAATAATGCTGTGACTGCCAATTTGACCTATTTCACCTAAGTCAAACAAAAAAGATATGAAACAGTAATACATAATACTGCCACACACAAGTCATATCAAGAGGTCAAATATCTTGACAGTACAATCGCAGGAAATTAAATCTGGGTGTGCCAAAGATTTAAATACAATCTGCAATAAGATAATCTTTTGAAGGACCTAAACCACGGCACAAGCCAACTGTATGGCTTTAAATACATTCAGTATTTTATGTATAAACTATATTGTTTACAAATTCTTTATAAGACGGTAGTCATTAGAAGAATATACATGTTTAGTTGTTTAGCATCATGGGCAAAAAGCTGCTACCATAAAATAAACAAATTCAACTATTGACCAGAGAGTGCCATCAAATCATCAGTTAAGGACAAATGAAGGTGGGTAGACATGCATGTACTTGCAACCAATCTCTGCCATATATGTTGCTAATTAAAGTCTTCATTAACTGTTTATTGAAGTTTTAGCATGTTACCAAGTAAGCTTAATAAGGAACATACAAAAGGTTGAAATAAGCATCCATAATGTGCATAATCACCGGTGCAATGCAAACGAATTTTTTCAGAACCAGTGTGTTGAGTAAAATTGTTACTAGCAAGAGTAGGAAGTTTAGAGAGCTTAGAAAAAAAATGAAGCATCTAAATAGAAAAATCATTAAACCAATTAACCTCCGTTAACTAACAAGGTTTATGTGCGTGTGCGTGTGCGTATGATATCAGTCATTATTTTGAACAATGTAATGATTAGAGCAAGACTATACACTTTGATGTTAACACAATCCCAACACACAAAAAGCATATCATATGAACATCGTCAAAAACTTAAACCAGCATCACAAAGAGGATAAAAAAAATACATCTTACTAACATCCAAACAACAAGTACCTTCGAGTTGGCGGCAGTCCA
>JBBYHK010000002.1:6377058-6391464 GCA_038382065.1 Adansonia grandidieri
CCATTGATGTTCAGTAGTAAGTATTCACTATTCACTCAATAATATGGACAACATGTCATAAATCATAATTTAATTAAGGAAAGACTTAAAACTTTCCTTCCCTCTTGCGCGGCTTTATTTTTGGCCGAGAAACAAGTGTCTCTCCCATGTGATATGTTTAAATTGTCATCAAGGATATAATTGCGGTTCAGATACGTTTTCGGACGCATATTTTTTTATGATGTTAGAGATATAATATAATAAATATTATCGTGATTTATTGTGATAAATATGAATTATTACTATCAATTAAAAAAAAGCTTAAATTATAAAATTATTTAATTTCATTATAGTCATTGAATAACACGTGTTTTTCCTCCGATTACGACTCTAGAACGAAAATCCGTGTTGGTCTTTTCTATATGTTGAAAATACAACTTTGGAAATGGTTGAATATTTGAGAACTTTAGGTTCAAAATAATATCTATGAATTGGGTTTTTCTTATATATTTTCCTCCAAAAATAACAAAAATAGAACATAGATACCGTTAAAAAATGAAAATTGGATTCATTTAACTTGGGCCAACTTACTAATGAGTGTGAAATTTTGGTCAGTGGGCTAAATGTTTGCTCTATAATCCTATAACGTGCCTAATTTTTGTAAGTAGCGTACACCTTAACAATTGAGTTCCAAATTGGGCCAATCTACAATTTATCATTTAAAATATGCGTCTTAAGAAATGACATAAAATCCAATTGGTGAACCATTTGATTTGCGCTCACTTCGGAGGTAGCCCATTATTCTTCTGTCTTATATTTTCAGTCCAATTTAACAGGATGTTTTTGTACATAAATGTTTTCTTGTATTTTGAATATAAAATTTAATTCATTTGATTCAAGTAAAAATCATTAAAGATTGACATTCAACAAGTTCACATTCAAATCTTAATATATGTGATCCCTTTTTGTATTTCTAAGTTATGATCTCCTTGTTAAAAAAAATACATTGTATTTCAAATCCAGAAGAATGAACTCCGAGAACAACAGAGAGTAACTACTTTCTTTCAAGGCATCCCCATTATCTAGTGGTTTCTAACAAACAAAGCCAGACATCAATCTCTCGCTCTATATACTCCAACGTGGATTGTGTATTCTGTACAACTTTCACCTTCGTCGTCCTGACATGCTCTCATTTAAAAATCACATGTGACATGATCCCCGACATGAATCTAATGAAATCAAACAGCACCACTGACGGATTTTTGAAGATTACGATGTCAGATTGTAACAAGCGTCGCACAACCAACTCCAACCAATGATCACCACCAAGCTTGGGCAGCTGACATATTGCCAACTACTGCCTCCTCTTCGTCTTTCTCTTGCCCGGCCCGAGTTTTTCGATCCCAATGGCACAAATCTGAGTGGCAATTTTGTGGTAGCCATCGGCCGAACAGCAATGGGCGTCCAACCTTTTGTTTTAAAATAAAAATGCTCATGCTTCTACAGCTTTTGCTGGGAGGAAAGAATGGAACCAAAAACATCATATTTAGTTCATGATTCCTTTGGAGAGCCATCTCCAGCCAAGTTACGAGCTTGCTGAAATTGGATAGTATATTGTCTTCGAAGATCTCTAAGCTTGTTAAGTAGTTCCTGGAATGTTGGGTCGGCACTGTGGATCACTGGTTTTCGAAAAGGTTGCAGTTTCATATATCAGACCACAAATTGCAAATTGTATCACAAATTGGAAATTATAATTACTACAGGAGAGGGAGAAAGAAAACCGGCTTTACTTCTGAAGATAATTTGTTCTTAATTAATAACTAAGTTATTACCTAAGCCAATGACCTAAATTAAGGCCACCGTGATGGTGGCAAATCGAATTGTGAAAGCCCTAGTCCGTACTACTTGTGGATATAATTTTAATCATGCATTCAGTACATATATACCTAATTTGATTAACATAATGCCATGCTTCAGACTTCTAAACGACACTCGGTCCATCATATTGAATTAACTTATATACTGGTAGACTACAGCTAAACTTTCACCCGTGGACCTATAAAAACAAAAGAACAACGTAAGGAGATAAGAACCTGTGCCAGCAATTCTCGATTATACAAGCCCACTATGGATCTATTTCCTTTGGAATCTCTAGCCGTTGGTTCATGTACCCCACAGCTCCAATCAACTGTAAATATTCTAAACAAACTGTTTGTTCATACATGCAGAGCTACAAGACTTGCAATGCTTGATAGTTTCTAAAGGAAAATTCCACTTAAACCTATTCGCATCTACCAGCGAACAATTCATTTTTATTTTTTTTTAGTGGAGAACTTGAGGTTCTAACGTAGGACCTTGTCTTTGCAAGAGAGAAGTTGGTTTGGTGATTTGCAAATCCTCGGGTAAGAATGGCTTAAAATCTTTTTAATGAAAAACTATACCTGCTTAGAGTTGAGATTTTCCCAAGGTATCTTCTCGGTAGCAAGCTCCCATAATATGACTCCTAAACTATAAAAAGTGTTCCCCAGAAAGAACAAGAAATACAAGGTCAGCAGTGAGAGAAAAGGCAACTGTGATGGGGGATGGGGGATTTGCTGCGTGCAATTGAAAAGGAGAGGACAGGGAGCAACATACTTCTCATCTGAAGGTTCGTTGCGAAGAACTTCTGGCGCCATCCATTGATGCTAAAAAAAGACAAGGTACTTATAAGTCAACCAAGAAACTAGAAAGTTATACATCATCACAAGATGATTTAGACTATTAGATTAATATTATTGATGAAACAAATAAAGGTTTCAGTGAATACCGTTCCTATCCCAATCATTGTAATGAGATATGTTTCATGCTTGAGACGCGGCAAACAAAAATCGCCCACCTGTTCAAATAGAATTACGCTACTTTTTTTAACTCAAGTAAACAAAAAGTATCCTCAACACCCTGACGTAAACTAAAACAGGATTTGCAAATAAAAAAGAAGCACATAACTAATGGCAAACCTTCACAGTCCAATTCTTATCAACTAGGAGATTTGAAGACTTCAAATCACGATGAATGATTGGCGGATTGCGATGGTGAAGATAAATCATGCCTCGTGCCTGTAAAAGTTCACCCAATAAGACGAATTGACAGAGGGAAAAGTTAATCCAGTGATGCAAGCAAGAATGAAATAAAAACAAGTGCAGGTCAACGCATGATGGCATTACATCCGTCATAACATCATGAAATTCGAAAAAAACAAAAAATCCAAACTACTCGATACTTACAATATCCAAAGCCATATTAACAGGCCGTCTCCAATCTAATTTGGTAGTATTCCTCTGTAGTAAGCAAAACAGACTCCCACTGCCTCCATAAAATATAAATATAAGCATTCGTCAAGCCAAGAAGTAAACTAAACATGAATTAAATAAACAAAATTACTGTCCCACAGAGCAACAGATATGCAGCATGAAAGTTGGAAAAAAGTGTGTCAGCACAACAAGAATTTCCAAAAGAAAAGCTGAGATCGAACCGTGGAAGGAACTCTGTGACAATGCAGAGACGTTGAGGTGAAGCCACAACTCCCATGAACAGCAGAACATTTGGATGCCGAAGTCTTTTCATCAGATATACCTTCAAAGCAAAAGCAAAATAGTGAGAGCAGCATTTGAAAGAGGACAAAAGAAAGTCAAAACGATAACGATGCAGTGACTTCAGTTGGCAGATGAAGGCAAAGTGAGGATGGGGCAAGAATTACATGTTTCTACAATTACCACCAATGAGAAAGAAAAACATATGACTAAGTATGCGAACACATTGAAAAGAAATTTAACAGTAAAACATACCTCCTGTCGAAAGGCATCTATCACATCATCTGAATATTCCTGCTTTGAGAATACCTTGATGGCAACATCCTGCAATAACATGAATACGGTTATTTACACAAATAAGAAGATATTAAAATTTTTTCATGCTCTCTACCATTGCCATTTAATACCAATAAATAATGATAGAGTATAATGACTCCTGTATTGCATTGACACCACCAATTCCATGAACAGGAATTTACCACAAGTATAGCATAAAATCCTCAAAAGGATTCTGGATATTTCATATGCGCTCTGTACATCTAAGACTTAGGCCTCACATGTAGGTTTGATGAACCTATATTATGCAATACCACATAGAATATTGGCTGATGGAAATCCATCACCATCCTTCCATTTTATGCAAACTCTATTAAATATGGTTAGATGGGAAAAGCCAAAGCAGATCATGAAATTTTAATTTAGATTCATCTATAATGTGTTTGTACGCTTGATAATGAAGGCACTTGAAGGAGCAGAAGAACTTACAGATTCAAACCACAGACCACGATACACAGTTCCACTAGAACCTGCGAGACAAACAAGGGAACATTAATCAATATTAAAATAATATTTATAAAAGAAAACACCACCCAGAAATAAATACAATAGAATAGAAACAAAGTAAAACATGGACCAAGCTTTGAGTCCATGACCAAGTTCTCAGCCATTGAAATGATCGTCTATTGGACATTTGGGGTTTCATTCACGTGCTTTGATATTACCCACATCAATAAAGGATTAAGAGAGTAGGATCAGTGTAAAGGCTTATGCATAAAGTAGTGGCTCCAGTTAGCAACAAGTTCACAATTCCTTCATGTCTCCTAGTTGTTCACTCGAATAAATTACCTTGCCCAATTGGATCTCCAATCGTCAAGTCTTCCCACAAGATTTCGTAATCTAAATAATCAGTGCCCATGTCAACTCTATTAACAGCACTACTGCTGGTACTCCCAAAGCTGCTGGCACTGCTTGTGCTGTTAACATTAACAGAGGATGAGCAGGAACCTAATACCTCATTATTGACAGGTCTAATGCTTTCATTGACATGATCTTCAGATTTTGTACTAGAACATGGGCTCTTCTGCGGAAATGTTTCCTTCTCGTGATCATTACCCAACCAAGGCCACGCAAAACGAGTAGTCCTTGTCTCTGATCCTTCTCGATCATTCCCCTTCCAGGGCCATGATATCCCTTTCTTACCCATTAAGTTCATAATCCTTTGAATTGCAGGTTTTCCTTCGCTCTCATCACCAGAATCCCTAGAAGCTTTTACTGGGGACTTCTCTCGAAAGGAGAAAATAAACCAAAGGCAGATGGATATCTCCCCTAAGTGTACTAGCTCCACTGGAAGTTGCTTCTTCTTTATGATCACAAAGAGCTGCATTGGAGAAACCATGATCCGAATGATGACTATCTCCACTTCCCCCTTCACGATAAACACAATTCTCTCCTGTCTTAATTCTAGACTTCATTTTGTAGCTCACCTTGGACGCCTGTGTCGATAACCCTTAACAATCAACCAAAGCCAAACTAAGAAAACATAATTTAAGAAAAAAAAAAAAAAAGAAATCCAATCCAACCACAACACATATAAAAATTAAGGAAGTAATACCAAATTTGTTATTTTCGATGCAACTGCAGCTTGCAAAGGTTGCCTAGGATCAAGACCAAGTTTAGCCAGAACAGCATTTTTAGACCGGCTAAAAGGTTGAATCTCCTTCTGGTTGCCTTTCAGCCGACAATGCAACTCTCATTTGTTGAAAAGGCCAAGAATCACTGGATACACAAATGAGTCCAACTAAGGAACCATCATCATCATAAAAAGGAGTATTAGTTGCAACAGCCGAAAACCTCTCCTCCATTTTATTCTTAACGGAAAACTGCCCAGTCCAACTCTCCCCCATCATAACACGATGAACAATATCAAGTGCGACCACAAAGTCTACTGGATCAACAAGATGTTCAATGGCATTTTGCCCTAAAGCTTCTGTGGCTGAGTAACCATAAAGTTTTTCAGCAGTTCGGTTCCTGCAAGAAACCACATTTTAAAACGAAAGAAACCCAATGCACATGGTCTTTGCAGCAGAAAAATAGGGGAAAAAAGAAACCCTTTTTCACTTACCAATAAATTATACGGCCACTAAGATCAAATATATAAACAGATTGTCCCATAGACTGTAATATATTTAGATACTAACTGTTAGCGAAATTAATGGTAGCTGGCCCGATATTCCCGGTTTTTCCTACAGCTCCTTCTCCTCCGGTGCCGCCGCCATTTACGGTGTCATTATTTCTGCTCTCTTTTTGCAACGGCGACGAAAGCGGAAACGAACCTGAACCTTTCTTCCAAGCAGCAGCAGCAGCAGCGGCGGCGTTCCCTGGGAATCGCAAGCGTCGAGGGGAAGTGGAGTGGGATCCTTGACGAGAGGATTTGGGCTTTGTCTCGCCAATAGATTGCTTTAACCTTGACATTTCTTGCTTGAGATGCGTTTGTCCCGCTCCCAGTTCCTGGATCTCCCTCAAAAGCTCCTGCGAGGAAGGCGTCTCCATTTTTCCCTTCAACCAATCAAATTCAAAACATGGGGCCTCAAATCCTTGATGAGATGTAGAAACTCTCTTCCCTTCAAGATGCCGAGACTCAAAGACTATTTTTTTTGGCCTTCTCCTTTGTTTCGGGCGCTTGGTTATTATCTCATCATTTGTCATATGAATCTAAAAACCTTATATTAAGACCATTAAGTTTAAATACAAGAAGTAGATTTCCTGCGAGCTGTTCTATAACGTACGTAGTTAGTATTAGCCTATCAAAGGGATGGACTTTGAATTTACGGTTCAATCCATGTGGCGCGTTCATCACAAACGTGAGGATTTATTGCTTTGGAAAGCCTACTTCCACTCTCGTTCTTTTTTGATACTTCCAATCCTCATCCTTCCTTTTTTTTTTCTTTGTTGGTTAATTAAAAATTAATGAACTGCCTTGACTTGAGGTGTTGCTTTTGTAGTTAATTTAATACAATCGGATTACCTTGAAAATTTTGCACATTCGTCACTTATCACATCTTTGTGTAATTACAAGTTTCTCCCTGGTCTCGCAAAGCAAGAGTAAGGATCCATTTGTTTCTTCAAAAATAATTTCGGAAAAGTCTTTATTCTTCTTCTTCTTCTCTTTTGCGGCTTTAATGGAAGGATAATATTTCACTATGAACAAAACCCCCCCAAAAAAAGTGAGAGAGTTATTCCATTAATATTAAAAATAAAAATGGAAGTCCAAAGCTTTGGGATGTCATGCCAATGCAATCCTTGTCATAAACCCACATGGTTTTGGAGATTTGAATTGGCAAAACATGAGATTGACATAGAAAACCTCGCCTCATCATGTTCAATGACTAGGTAATTGATAATTTAATATGCGTGCATGCATGAATTGTGTGCTCTTTAATAATACTAACGTTGCTGCCAGTAATATCCAGACAATGCTTTTGCTGAAGTTGTTGTCTTAAATATTCTTAAATTACATGCCAACATTTTGATTCAATAATCACGTACAATGATCCTCATCAATTATACTCGAAAGGACAAAGTTCGAATCCTCTCTTTTTAAATATAATATATAATAATCTTAAAAGGGTTTTTGGTTTGATTCTCTGCGAAGAAAATGTTGAAGCTTTATTTCTTTTCAACTTTCCAGCTTTGTTCTTTATGGCTCAAGAAGGTATTGGATACCTGGCAGCTCCTCCCACCACAGGAGAACAAAAGGGAACAAAAAGCAGAAAGAATGTGGGAAAAAGAGGGTAAAGAACAAATTTTGTTTGAAATGATTGGCAAAAAAGGAAAAGCAGAATAACATAACTTTCAGAAGTTACAAATTCTAACGTTTTAATTAAGATGACACTGTAGGTCTTGCACTAGACTGCTTTAATGGTTAACTCTGATCAATAATTTACCAGCTAAATGAAGCAGCAACTTTCAAAATATGACTTTCGCAATTATGTTACTTGAATTCAAATGTGAGTGTTCAATACATGTTTTAATTTTTTTTTTTAAGTTTTTTCATATATTTAAATCATATACCCATACCTATGTTCGAAAATGTGTTAGATGCGAACACTTAAAAAAATAACAAGTCAAAGCAACAAAATTTCACGACACATGCCGATAAGGATAAAAATATCAAGTCTGTAGATCGTTCCTCAGTTATCCTCTCTAAAGAATGATCCCTTTACTAATTATAACGAGATGCATATATACATGGATATATATATATATATATGTATGTATCCGAATGTCATAGCACTTAGGTCACATAAATTTCAACAATCAGAGCAGAACTAGCTTTATCATATGGAAGGGAAAAGAAGAACTTTAGAGGGATGATTTAAGATAGGTGAATATGTTACAATTATCGTCGGATCATGAGAAGATTTAATCAAACTCTTTATGATACAAAATAGGGATGCATGTGGAGGGAGACAGCTTCATAGTCCGACCACTAACTCACTACCATAACGGCCTTTTGTTGTGGAAGGGATATATAACATTACACATGACAGTTCATAAAATGCAGTAAAAATGTGCATCATTATGGTTTTTTCAGAAATACGCTCACGGCATTTGATCTGCTGGCTCATATGATGAGGTTATTTGATCTGGAACATACCGGGGAACAGCAAGTGCAAAATAGCATTTCAATATGAGAGTAGACCAGAATTCTTCAATCTGTCGTGCCATTAGCTGAGTCAGGTGGCTCTAGGTCATGTATGAGCCAAGCAGCCAGGATGAGCACAGGTTGATGTATATGACAGAAAAAGGAAATCAGGTTAAATTTGATGAAGGTCCAAAATTTCGGGGATCTCAAGGGTGGCTAAACTAGTCAACACTCTTCGAGCCTCTCCGAGGAGCAGGAAGTTCAAGGATAATTAAAAAATAACATCTTTCTGACTCTCTGATATATTGGACCTCACCGTTCATGAGCTTTAAGATTTTTCGGCACATGCTCAACCCCAAGCCCTCTTGTGTCATCCATCGATTGCCATGGAACATGTCTTGAACCAATTCAGGAGGAAGGCCTTCACCAGGGCATACCATCCTTTATAAATACACCATTGTTTGTGAAATTAGCACAAAGACATAAATAGGATTCTTGCCATCAATAATCTTAAATTAATTAAAAAAAAAAAAGAACAAAAATGCTGCTCCGTCTGTCACGTGTACTTATTAAAGAAACTACAAATGAAAGCCATAGATAATATTTTATGAAGTAAGTTGTTACTTTACTACGAAAGGTTTGAACTTAAAACATAAATTTATGCTAACTGGGACAATTTTTTTGGTAATATATAATGTCTTTAGCTTTAATGTCATGATTGTAAAATATCAACTAGTATAAAATTATAATGTAGCTTCTTTTCTTTCCCGTCATATTAGCATAAAAATTGATATTATCTATAGCACAACGCAAAAAAGAGTGAAAGCAAAATACCTGAATTCTGTCTGAATAGTAGCGAGTCCATCAGAAATTTGCTTCAAAGTTGGATGAACATTAATCTCTACCCAACCGTCATCAGATGGAGCATATCGCACCATATTCAACAAAAAATCAGCCAATACCTGTTGAATTCTTGCCTGATCACCATAAACAGCCAATGTTTTGATCTCCTCTGGAATATCCCGAATTAACTGCAGATTTCTTTCCCTCAGCAACAGCATTACTTGGCTAACAACAGCATTTATGACACTTCCAAGATAAAATTCAGCCTTTTCAAGCTCCATAGAACTGGTTCCAACAAAAGCAAGTTAAGAATTAGATCCTGTCTTCCTATTACTAAAATTATGCTGGAGGGATTAATATTATTACATGCCTGATCTTGAATAAAGCGATAAATAGAAATACAATTTATGGTCCAAAGATTCAGCAATGAAACCTTGTAGTTTGTCTTCAGTTTCCTGAAGCCATATTGACAGGATAAAATGCAGATACAAACTTAAAAAGAGATTCATGATCGATGCCTAACAATCAAGTGAAAATGAACAAATGTATTTCAGGTTTAACTTTTGCTATAGTTTACCTTTCAAACCAGCTGATGACAGAATTATATAAACATTTCCAACAATGAGATGTTTTTGACAAAAACCTTAAAGATAAGGCACCTCCATATATAGTGATGGAGAAAGAAATGCATGCATCTATGATGAATACAGTATTAGAGGATAACTTTCTCATAAATTTAAGATTACCATTCATCCATAAAAAGAAGATGTCATAATAGTTAAAGTCGAGGAAACTATGATGTAGTATTTAGTATTCCACTCTAAATGCTCCAAGTTATATTCCAATACAACTGCATCCATATTCAAGAAATATAACTAACAGATGTAATTGCCATAGATGAAAAAGAGTTCAATATTCTAGCATCAGATGTATGTTCCCTCAAAGTTTTAGGAATCAAACAACTGAGACCAATATAATTCCTGATGAACATGCATGTGAAGAGAATTTAGTATTCGGTTTCAGAAATAATTTGGATAGGAGACCTACCCATCCTCAATGCTCTCCAGATCAACATCTCTTATAATCTTCAACATTTGCTTCTCACAAGCAACACTAGTCTCAAGAAACTGCTTTTGATCTTCAGTCAATGCTGTAGCTTCCAAAAGTGAGGTTGTAAAGCGGATCCCACTCAAAGGACTCTTTATTTCCTGGCAAATGTAGGTTAACTCTTTCATCCTAGCAAAGCACTTTTTTTCCTGTTGCCTCTGGACACTCAATGTCTGCTGCATCTCCGGAGTTGCAATCTGCAGGAAGCAAAAGGCTCCCACAACCTGGCCTTCCATATTGACCCTTTTGTTTGCTGTCAAGAGCGCCTGCACAAATTTCCCATTGCGGTCAAAGAAGGCAAAAGGGGACTTATCTGCCTCCTGCCCTCCAATGGCACTGTGCAAAACAATCATGAATTTTGTCAAAGCATCTGGACCTTTGAGGCGACAGCAGCTGCCAAAAACCTCACCAACCAACATTTTTCCTATGATTTCCCCTCGACGCCACCCAGTGAGCTTTTCCATTGCAGTGTTCCACTCCAAGCAACACGTGTTTTCATCTGAAGCAAAAATTGGTGGGATCAAAGGATTGGGACTATGAACAATGGCCTTGTAATCACCCTGTATGTGGATAAATTTGTCCATCACCAATTTTTGACCAGTTACATCATGACCGACAAAGCAAACTCCAACTATATTATTGGTGTAATCCTTACTAGAGCAAGCATTGACCACCACATATATAGCCTTTTGATGATCTTCTAAGCCAAAAGTCCTCAATTTTATCTCTACATTTTTATCTTCTTCACCTGCATCAATTGAGGCAACATAAACACAACTTCAAAGCAAGCACTAAGCAGTTTGAAAAATATCAATGATCACTTTGAAGAACAGTTAGGAAGAGGAAGCTTATATTCCCATAAAAGACACACGTGGAAGTGAAACCACTACCACGAACTCCAATTCAGTGCTTTTGTACAATCTGAAGTAACTTTCAGTGTGCATGGAAGTACTATCAATAGTCAAAACTGCAAAAATACAACTCTTTTTAAATCGATCCTTCCTTTTATTCACTTGATTTTACTCTGATTAGTTTAGTCGCATGTTTATACGACATAAAATGAAAAAGATATCAGATTTCTTTAGAAGATTTTGAGGTGGTAGGGGAAAAGATGATATATGTAAGAGAATTACCTTGCAAAGCATGACTAAGAAGCTTGTCAACAGTTTCTTGATATTCCTTGTAAACAAGATCACGAACCAAAGACTTCCCCATGGCTGCCTCGACTGAGAGTCCTGTCAGTTCTGCAACCTTTGCATTCCACCCATTAATGCGGCCTTCAACATCTACAGCGAATATGGGAGCAGTTGCAGTCTCTATTAACCTCACCATTTCCCTTGCAACTGAACTGAGCTCATCCACTCCTTCTAGCTCTAGTACCCCAAGCTGAGCATGTACAACAGCTTTAGAATTACTTGCTTCAGCATCCCTGAATGAGTCACGCAGAATAAGCTGCAGTGAGTGAATTGCATCCATTTCAGCGTTCTCCCATGGCAGACTCCGACTCTTGACCACTTCCAGAAATGCCTTGAATGAAGATCGTGGGTGCATTCTCTGTCCATCATCCTTGTCCTCTGGATGATGCTTTGCACCACCCCATTTGACCTCTTTTGCTGTGTGGGACCGGAACCAGAATAGAAAATCCCTTTTAGTGATATAAGCAACAGCCATCCCACAAACTGCATCTCCAAGTGAGGCTGCCCCAGGGTAACCAGCGTCAGACAAACTGTCAGTGCTTAAACCAGTTGAGTCCCCATGGAATGCCAACAACCACTCGATGATATCTTTTATCTGGGCCTCAGTTGGGGTCACACCTATTGGATAATATTTACCTTGGTAATAGAGAGCAGCCCCGTCACATTTCACAAGATCCATAATGCTGGGACTTTGGGTAACAATGCCAGTTGGAGAGTCACGAAGAAGCATATCACATAGAAGAGTTTGAGTCCTTAAAACACGTTTCTCCAACAACTGTGCTGCCAATTGCAATTCCATATTCAATTGAAGGGCAAACGCTTGCATTAGGAACTCACAAGCATATCGAAGAGGAAACGGAATGCAACGTGCAGAAGTATGATGACAAACAACCAGACCCCAAAGCCTCATTGTACTTCTTCCCCCAACAGCTTCCTCATCATTTCCATTGATAATAACTGCCATTGCCAAAGAAGCAATTGACCCCATATTAGCCATATACTGAGCATGGCAATCATGAGGGGCACGAAGAGTGGAACCAACCAAGCACAGAGGTTGCATTAACCCATCATCCTGAATCACACGAACTGGTGTGGCATGGCAGTCCACTATCATCCTAACTCTATTCTGCTTAAACAAAAACCTAGAGGCCTGAGGAATATCAGTGGCAGGATAATGCAAACCAATGTAAGGGTCCAAGTCAGGCCTTTTACTCTCAGCCACAACCTCCCCATGCTCATCCTCATGAAATTTATAAACCATTACCCTATGGTATCCGGTAAGCTCTCTCACACTTTCCACAACAGTGTCACACAAAAGGTTAATATCGCCGCCGGGGAGGGATTGTAACTGAGAAATTGCACGGACAGCTAATTTCTGTGACTGGACAGCCCCTGCAATAGACAGGGCAGGGTCCTCTGTTCTAGCAGGCTCTAAATCTATCACAATTCCAACATCGATCCTATGTAAAATAGCGTAAAAGGGCTTCCCTGAATTTTTAGAGTGAATCCAAACCGGATTCAGCAATGTGATTTCACGAGCCGCAAAGGCTTTTCCTAAAAGGACTGCGCTGGAAGGAGTGAAAAGGGTACGAACGTCAGTTCCAATTGTGAGAACTTCGATCTTCTCTAAACTGGGAACAGATTGAGGGGTTATCCCGAGCATATCACGAGCGTTTTCGCTATACGCGATGACACGGAAACTGGGTTCGTCAACCGCAATCATGCAGCCAAATGGCTGGATATAACCGCCTCTTTGGATTTTAGACAAATAAGCGGTGATTTGTTGTTCGGGAACCGATTGGGTGGTGGTTCTAACGGATTGGGAGTAATCAAATGACTTACCTGATTCCCCGGACTGCTCAAAAACAGCATGGAGGCGAGCATCAACTGTGTACTGAGCAATTGCTTTGCTGATGGAGTCAGCCTGGTGGTGGCCATGAGTGGCCCTCATGTTGCTGGTACCTGAAGACTGAGCTTGTTGTTGTTGCTGTCGATGATGAGAGTGAACTTCTCTGCTGCCAGAAGCCATGACTGTGTTAACTGGCTTGCTTGTTGTCTTGTTTTTCCTGTTGATGTTATTACAGTTGCAGATTTTTTTGGAGGAAATTCTGTTTGTAATGCAAGGGAAAGGTTTTGGGGGAAAGCAGAGCACTAGTGTTGACAGACCCACGTGGGCACCCAGATGCTGGCATCATGTATTTGCAGTGGGATTGGGAGAATTTTTAGATTTTTTTTCCCTTGGGAGACTTGGCTCAAACAAAAATGGATCACAGTTCACAAAGTTTTCTGATCAATACATTTATATATTTTTAAAATTTATTTAATATAAAAATTAATATTTAAACTCTACCTATTTTATAATTTGATATATAAAAAAATTTATATTTAAGTTTTTAAATTTTATTTTTTGCAAACGCATTAACCTAAGATTCAACGATGATAATATATTATTTTTATTAATAAAATTATAGTATATCAAAATTTTTAAAATTTTATTAAATAAATAATTTTTTTAATGTATAAGTGACATTATTTGTTGCTATCTTATTAGTAAAAAAAATGATACGTTATTATTATTAAATTTTAAAATAACATGTATGATGATAATAAATTTTAAATAAATAGTTGTAAATTTTCTCTTTAAATGTCAAATCTTAAGAAATAATGTAGCTTGGGGCAATTGATATGAAGCCGTAGTGTTTTCGATTAATAAATTGAAAATGAAAGTGGTGAAAAAATTTTTAGCACAAATAATATATAATTATTAAGTTTAAAAAGTGATTTCCAA
>JBBYHK010000002.1:6441758-6453881 GCA_038382065.1 Adansonia grandidieri
GAATTTTTTTAAACAAGTACGAACAACTTGTGAGCATATATCTCATTTTCACCCAAAGTAGACTAACATCAGGAAAGACGGTATAAGAGCTTATAAAGGCCCAATCAATTAATCTTCCAAAAATAAAGTAGAAGAGAAGGAAAGAAAGAATGAAAGAGAAAGAAGATCAAAGAACAAACTACAAAAGAGAACTAAGTTACAGACTTTTAATACATAAAGCATGAATCTGGAATAAATTTTGCGTTTTGCTGATTTAATGAAAAAAAATCCCTTCTTTGCGTAATAGCAAGTTCTAATTTACAAGTGGGTCTAATAAATGAGGTTTCAGCTACAATTCAGAAAATTTGGCCTTCTAACCAATCATATCATCATCCTAAACCCTCCTCTCTCTCTCTCTCTCTCTCTCTCTCTCTCTCTATATATATATATATATATATATATTAACAGCCACACCCACCACAAAACTGTAACAACAAAGGGACACTAATACTATGCAGGGCAAACATTACTGCCCATTCTATCAGTTGGTTCACAAATCTAAATAGAATAAGAATAGTCTTTTTTTAGGAGAAAAAAAAGGACAAAAATTAGACAAAAAGGTAATGTTTTAGTTGTTGTTCGCGCGGCTCAAAGCATCAGACAGGCCTGAGTAGACAGGGCTGCATAGTTTACTACACTTTCTTCATGCCCTCAAGTCAGGTGAACTATTCATGATCTTTCCCTCCGACCAACAATTCATCTCAATTCAGACTTTCGTGCTTGTCCACTTTCTGACTTATTCTTTGGTACCCAAGACTGTAAAGTCACCAAGCACATCCTTGGAGTCAAATAAAACAAACAAGACAACAAATTACCTTTGGCACAACGAATGATTCTGCAAAATTAACTTAAGATCCATTTACAGCCATTTCAGGTGAGGATTTTGGTGACATCAACGAACACGAATCCTCTCCACTTAATTGTCTATTGTCTGAGGGGGTATGCAAGTAGTCTGTACAGTTTCTAGTTGGTTCCTTCTCTCTAAGTTTGACCTCTTCTGAACTACTGTTATCACGACATCTGGGACTACCTGATTCTTTCTCTATATGATTTTCCTCAGCTAAGCTTTTGTTCTTGGCTGATGATAAATGCATGGTGTTTGCGGTTTTCTTGCTAGGCAACACTGCCTGGCTTAGGGTTGAACATAAAGCCGCAAATACATTATCGCTTGATTTACAGCTTTTACCCAAACGCTGCTTCTTAGCTAGCTCAGGTTCCTTTTCCTTACAAGTTAACTTACGCTTCAAGCCAAGGGACTCCATGGGTCCTTCATCCTCCTCCGAGGTTTCGGTCCACTTCCTGGGAGGGGGTCTGCAATCTTCATCGTCCTCATCATCATCATAGTCAACAAGTCCACCAGATCTTGGCCTATAAAATTAAAATGAATATATAGATCATGAACCCAAACACACTGTTAAACATTGTCAGCAATCGATCATCTAGGATGAGGTCACTAAAATACCTTAACGATGGATAGCTCAAAGCAACTCCATTGGATAAAACAGGCTGAGATTGCACTTTCTGAGTATGAGATGCAGATGCTGTATCGTCTTCGTCGCTGCTTATACATCCACATTCAATCGGTACAGAGGAAATAGCTCAAAGAACAAGTGTCAGCTCATCTGTTGATGAAAGCATACCTGTCATTGAAATAGTCTTCCTCCTCTTTCTCCAAAGCACGCTCATCGATTTGTTTTCTTGGGCCCAGTGCATTAACATTCGTTTTGGGTCCACAATTTTCCGAGCACTGCAAACAAACAAGTCACGTCAATGAAGTTCTAGATCTAAAAGTCAGTTGCAAAATTGGTCAGGAACTAGAATACCTCCTCGTATTTAACTTTCAAAGAGTGAAGAGAAGCCAAATGCTCAAACTTCACCAACAGATTCCAAAACGAATCAACTATATATTTAACCAATAATTTCAGGTTTTCCTGCATGAAACAAAGTTATTAGCAGACAGAATCTTCCAGGTTTAAGTGTCCCAATATAGAGCTGAAATAATATGCACCTTGCGGACATATTCAAAAAGTTCTAATACTGCAGAGTTCAGCACATTGTAACGATTTCCATTAGCAACAAAAGCATCTACAACTGGTTTGAGAAGGTTGTTCTTAACAAAATGACTTATTACATGTTCATCCTGCAAGATAACAACTTAATTGTAACAGTATTTAAATTGTCAAATATATTTACCCGCCAGAGAATTACTAACTGCAAGAAGTGGAGAGAATAAAAAGGAGCATACAATTATAAATATGGGAAAACTACTTCTAGAAATTGCAACTTGCAAGAACATGAAAATGGAAAAAAAAAAAATTCAAAAATCACAGGTACAGCAGGTCTAGCGAGTGGAAAAGAAAGTTAAAAAGGAGAAAGAAAATATGTCCATCCTGCCAAACTATAATTTCATACCCTTCCTATTTGGGTAGCAATTGTGCAAACAAACATTGCTCAATACTTAACAAATAAGCCATCTGACATGATGACAGTAGAAACACAACTGGCAAGGAATCTGCCAATAATCAGCAAACCATATCGTTATTCCTGTTATACATTGTTCCTCAGGCTTAACTTAAGAATAAGTGTCAGGACATGATATGTATCCATTATATTTGGAGCGTCAAGGCTCCAAGCCTATGTCCACTTTGAGGTATCAAATAAGTGTCCAACATAGATACTTGAGAAATAAATAAAGCGTCAGAGCAACATAAATGTACCCTCCACATCTCAAAGACAAACACATACATATCTGGATCTTTAAACTGAGACTCTAATTCGGTAATTACAATGTCCCAATATGAAAATAACATCAGTCAAAAGCAAAGTCAGACATCATTCACATAGCAAACATCTTCAGCTCGAATTCATTTATATCTTCAATGCCATTTATGATTCTAGAGATGTTATCAAGGGTGAGCACGAACTATTCAACTCTGACAACATACGAACTTATTCTAAGCATAAACTGAATTCGCTTACATGACGAGAGAGAATAGTGCGAACAAAGCGAACTGCAGCAACCACCAGATATTTTTCCCTTCTCCGTGTAAGTAACAAAACTTTGTCTATAATGTTGTTAAGGAGAAAATTACACCTGCAAACAACTAAGAAAAGCCAATTAACATCTTCGATTAATAACCTGAAATTTTCAAGATGAACACGCAAGAAGAATCCAAAAGATTACTTTATTCTATAAGGATGGTGCACAACACAGAAGCACAGCAATTCACATATGTTTAACAGAATTTCAGGCCTTGTGCTATTTTGACTTTCAACTGTTCCTGCATTGCCTGCCAATTTACTGATTGAGTGGCCAGCCTCATCAGAAGGACATGATAATATTATGACATCAATTAGCTGGCCCAAATGCTTCTCATAAAAAATATCAATAATTGTATCTTTCTGCAGCAAAAACAACGTGAGGTCAAGCACTTACATGAAAGAATTGGAACTAGTAAAAGGAAAAAAACATACAAACTAGTAATCAAACCAGCATAGAGAAAGAAATTAAATCTTACATGAAAGTTTATGTGACAATTTTCCAACAATCAGCAAATACATACAATAAAACACAAACCAACATCCAAAACTTTTACACCTGCATAAATAAACTCAAAAATGTTGTGGACTCCAAATTTAAAGATAACACAAATATGAGGAACAAAAATCAAATGATAATTCTTCTGCAATGATCTTTCAGAAAGTTATATAGTAACAACCTCTCACTGATCTACATTAAACAAAAGATAAAAAATAAGCCTTCTGAAGTTTGATTGCACCACTTCGACATAAAAGGAAGAAAGTGAATTTTTATCAATATTCAGCTTACTCAATGACCATAACTCTTCATGCAGAGTCAAACTCAGCTTATCTGCAAGATTCACATCTTGCAACTATGCTGGAATCTAAATTGATACAATTCTGTGCTTCTCGAAGAATGGCAGCACATTCCCTTGCAGTAAAGCAGCTTAGGACAAATGAAGGTTGGAAAAGAGGTTAAGCTAGCCAAAAATCATGTGACTGTAAACTATGAAGAATATAAGAAAAATATTTATGTGACTTGCCCCAACTTTTTGGAAGTTTAGTAGCATGAGCCAATACAATTTCCCATCTACCAAAACATAACACTTGCAAACAGAAATAAAGTATCAAGGTTGGTACCTGAGCTCCCGACAATGAGAATGAATCCAGTAAACTACGAAGAATTTCAAGAAACTGGCAGTGCATATCCTCTCCAAAATCTGTTATCATCCCTATAACCTGTAAGTAAACAACCGTATTAGTTCTTCTAATTCTCCATATATACAGAAATGTAAGTACCACAGTGAAGGAGATCTGTTAAGTCCATCTAATTCCTGTGTTTCCACAAAATGATTATACAATATTACCAACAAACTCAGATGAAATGTGTACCAGAAGCCCTAAAAGTGGAATTCCTTCTTGGTGAACAACATAAGAGCGCAGAAGGTTGGGATCCTGATTCAAAAACAGTATGAGGATGTCTGTCCTGCATCCATGATAGAAACCTATTATTAGGACTCGATAATTAGGAAGCTAAAGTTTAAAAGCAAATCCAAAGGAAAGAAATTTTAAGGAGAGATATTAAAAAAAGGCCACCATTACCCTGTTAGTACAAGTTTTTTATCTTGACTCTGCAGAGCATCAGTGATAATATCAAAGATACCTTCATTCATAAGATCCCTAAAATGATTGAAAAGAAAATGGGCACATTAGCCATAAGATATAAAAACTCAAATGTTTAAAAGACAATTCAGGAAAGTGGTGCTTTCAGAACCAAGATAACAATGTTAACAGCAGATGTATATCTTGCAGGAAAGCATACCTAAATATTGGAAGCTGCTGCACCATCAGCAGGCTCTTACTTAAACTACAAAATTCGTGCAGGAAATATACCTAGTGAAATAAATAAATAAATAAATAAGCTGACAGGATTAGTGCAGACACAAATCAAATGGAATAAATATTCCTCAAGGACAAGGGACATGATACTGATATTCAGAATGAATATGAACATGGGAGAGGAATGAATATATTTTCTTGGGCCTAAACATTAATATATGTGACTTCAGCTGAATCAGGACCTCCCATGACCTAATAAAAATCTAAGTCATCTGACATCCAAGACGGATAGAAGATAACACAAAAATTGATTATCATAGATAATTACAAACAAAGGAAGGCTAAGCAAACTGGAAGTCTGGGCCTAAACATTTATGTATTGGGCCTAATCTACTTCAAGGCCTTCATTACCTAATAAAAATATATCATCTAATTGGACAGAAGAAGATTAAAAAAAAAATTTCAACATCATGTTAGACAAGTTTTAAGCAAAGGAGGCCTAAGCAAACTGAAAGTCAACAAAGTTTGATCTATCTAGAAAGATCTGCTGCTCATAATAGTTAGCTTCACAGCAAGGACGCAGCATTCATAACAAAATGAAAATTAATACAATAAAATCCCACTTCAATGTTAATGATTACCAAATTTTTCTTTGATTCAGCAGAAGTGGTTGGTGATCTCAACCTTGCAAACAATTCCTGAAAAAAGGTGCTATCATCCTTCAATAAAGAAATAACCTACAAAAGAATGCCACAGTTAGTGCAAAAGAACAAAAAGCCTAATATAATTAACACCAAACACTAAAATCTTACAATAGCATTATTTGAATGAATTATAGAATTCAGACTGGCAAGTGTGGCCTCATCCAATACCCTTGCCAAAACAACATCCTGAAAGAAGCAATCAAAAGCAAGAATTAAACAACAAAAGATACAAGTAGGATACATAACCTAGCACTTAAGGCGCATACCTTAAGATAACCAACTCGGTGCGTCTGGTGTATCTTTGACAGGACCATCGGATTTTTAATTGGAATGACCTGTAAAAACGAATAATATGGTTTGAACTCTTTTGTATAGGTAAAGCTCCTTGATTTTCTTTCTCCTGATATAAATTCACTCCAGTCCCCAGTCTATATCACCCATTTAAGAATACATTACCTCCTTAAAAACAACATGTTCTTTTAGAAGATTCCGATAGTGTTGCACCTGAGGAACATCAGGATCATCTGTAAACCAAAGAAGAAGAAACTGTCTTACCAAAAGATAATATAAACAATTACGATAAATACTCAATTCTAAGGCATGCAGATGGGAATATCAAATAGGGAACAAGTAGAAAATCCAGAATTGAACAGAATAGAGTGCATCAGATGCTAAATGACAACCCAACATGAAGCTCAGAAAAATAACTTAAGGCAATAAACAGAATATAAAACAAGCATCAAACAACTTCAACCTGACGAATAATGAGAGAGAATTGTTTCACCTAAAGATTTCATGAAAAGAATTGCTTCTCAGACTATCAATTACTTGCAAAAACTGACATGCTTTCCTCAATAATGACATAAAATTACACTGTCATAACTACTTGCAATCAAAGCTAAGAATATCTTTGCAATTCTCTGCAACTTTTATAGTATAAATTCATTATGCAAAAGCTAACACTCTAGTTCAAGATTATTAGGCCACAGCTTAGAAGGTGAACTACAGAAATAGCAACACAAATGACCATAGATCTACTTAACCACCAGAAAAGAAACAGCTAAGAAACATGAAAAAGAGGAACTTTCATGAAGTCCCAAGGCATAACAAAGGTTATTAGCATTAAAAAAGATCATGCATGATTCTACAACTAGATCGGTTTTATAAGTAAATTTGCAAATTAAACAATCAATTCAATCTAGCAATAGTCACTAATAATAAATCTGTGAACAAACATTGATAGTACTTACATTCAAGGGAACCAATAATATCCATGATTAATTCATCTCCAAATATTTTCTCAAAAACTTGAGGACTATTGAGCAAAACTGTAAAACAAATAACACAAATTAAAAATCCATGAATCACCCGTAAAATACAAGCATCTCCTAACTAAGAAATAAGAGGATTGAAGTGAGAAAGACTACTAACTTATCCCCTTGACTATTTTAAATATCATGCGGAGACCATCTACATTTTCCAAGTCTTCGCAGATTCTGAATAGCTCCATCAGCTTCTGGATGAAAGTTTGCTGCATTAAGATCACAACTCATTTCAGCAAGGCTGAAATATTTAGAAACTAAGATGGATGGAAAATTAAGACAAAGATATTTAGTTGAATGAAAAAAGAGGAAAGCAAAAGATATGACATCACCCAAAAATATTTAAAAAAATATCATATTTAATTGTTGACAAAGATATTTAATCTCTCTCCATAATAGGTAGAAGATCAATGAGATTACAAGAATCTCAGAAAGTTGAGAAACTAGAGGAAAAACAAATTGTTCAATTCATGACAACGGCACAACTGATAGCTTAATATGACAAAAATATCAACCTTAATAATAGATAAATGAGCAGCAGTTAATTATAGGATATTATTCTAGTACTACACAAGATCTATCTATAGTAAAATAAACAAAAAAAAAAAAAATTGAGCACTTGAGCAACGTTTAAAAGATGCATACATCATTTAATATAAGTTCCGTCAGCCGCATCTGATCAGCAAAGCCACTCTCAGTCACAGTCTGCAGGACAAAATTCATCAACTTAATGAACAATCTTATAAACAGGCATGCCTGAGCAGACTAAATTTGAAGAAGCTTTCCAAGCAAAATAAGCAGGGCACACAGAAAATATAGGGACTCCAAAAAACATTATCCAAAAGTAAAGAAAATAGTCAACTTACTCTACATTACAAATAATTATAAGATAAGCTTAAATCCGGATGCTCATGACACGTGAGAGGCATTAAAAAAACCATTAACTTCATAAAAACAAAAAAGGAAGAAAGGAGGAAGAAAAGCATTATGAATAAACATATCCAACATTTTTGAAAAGGAAAAAAGCCCAAAAATTACAGCAAGCAACCAAATAAACCTAAACAGAATGCAATCAAGAGAACCGAATCATTGTCTAGAACCTTGAGGATTATGGGGAGAGTAGAAAGATCCACAGCTGGCAATTCCCTCAACTCACTAGTCATTGTGTGAAATGTCTCATCTGTAGTAATCATATATGCGGAAGTCATTATTCATGATGGTATTTCAATATTTTATGATGATAAATTTGAAACAAAATCGCAATATAAATACATTGCACGCATGTCTGAAGAAAATAATCTTCTGTGCATCAAAGGCAGAAGATGATGTCTGCGCAACCAATGAAGCCCATATAATTAAGATCTTCCTACCCCTAAGGCAGAAGACATACATTATTTGATTAAACAAAAGAATTGGTTTAGTCTTTGTTTGAACACAAGAGTCACCAAGAGAATTAAACCATTTACAAGGATCCCTGTATGATTAAATTGATGGGTAAGAATTAATAACTTCAAAAGGATTTTAATGAAAAAAACTTAACTGTTAAGAGAACTGAACTGCATATTTCTTTGCACATTACAGATATGGTCCCTGCAATAAAGAAAAAGGTTAAATAGAGGAGGGTAGAAAGGTTGATGTCATAAACTTCCAACAGGTAAAACAGTAAGAAAAGAGCATATAAAGTTTGAGATAAACATTCAAGAAGGAACAAACAAAAAAAAAAAAAGGAAACAATTTATAAACATTACTCACCATACATAAGAGCATCCAGTGTTCTCCTGAAAACTAAGTGCTAATTCCGTAGAATATTCTGAGTCTCTCCAGGATATGATTGTATCTGAAGATAAATGCAAATATCATTCAATCTCAAACTGATATTTTCACAAACAAAAAAATCTCAGTTGAAAACATCACATCTGCTATTAACAAAGGCCGAAGAATACCTTCTTGCTTTCTGTAAATGTCATCAGGGCTGATACGGTGCAAAAGCAATGTCCCATTGTCTTCTTCATCAAAAACAAACAAAGCCAGCTCTTCTGATCTCTGAATTATAACATATGCACTCATTTAAAATGAAGACACATTATCATTGACATAATTTATATTCAAAAACTAAATCCAGCATATCCAGACTGGAAACAGACAAATATAGAATCAGATTAAAAAAATTTGAACAGACCTCCAAATAATCAACAGTGACATGCCCAGTTCCTTGATCATCCCATTTACCATCATCGTTCAAACGATAGACCTTTACTCGCTGATTTATATGTAAATAAATTGACCCAAAAAAAAGGAGAGAAAAGTTAGACAGCATGCTCAAAACTTGTGCAAAATTCACCGAAATAAACGACACAGACTGAAAATGGTGTTAACCTGCTGCACTAAATGACAATAATAATGCATGGTCCCATTAACATGAAGTTAGACCTCGAGCAGCTATTTGTGCCATCCACTGACAACAAGAAATAACTTTACCCCAAAAAAAAGGAAGTTAAATAGCAATCCCGAAACTCATGCAGAATTCAGAGAAATAAACAACACAGACTGAAATTGGTGTTAGGCCAGTGAACTAAACAACGATATTGATGCAGGTTGGAGATGATAGGAATATCTAGGGTTTCTTTTTATTCTATTCTTATAGCATTATCTATTGTTATATCTAAAAGGTTACTTTTTAGAGCCTAAATATCCTTACAGCATTATCTTTCTCGACTATTTTCAATTCTTTTGTCTTCTAGCGATTCCTATCATTTCCACCCTGCATCAATTTGGTATCAGAGCTATGGCAAGACGTGCAAGGGGCCGTGGAAGAGGGGATCAAGAACAGCAGACAGAGTTGATCGAATTGAGGTGCATGGTGGAGGATTTGTCGCAGGCTGTACTATCCTAAAGTAAAATAAAACTCTTATCCTAAAAAATAATCTAATTAAACTAGAATACTTAAAATAAAAATATAAACTTTATCCTAAACAAAATCCTAAATCAAATAAAACTGTTATTTGTTGATGCTCCTGCATCAGATATCATTAAATAATCCATAGTCCCATTAACATTAAGTTAAACCTTGAGCGCTATTTGCACCATCCTACAAACAACCAAAAAAAAAGGCTTTTGATCTCCTGCTCATGATAATTGAATAAATGTGCAGGTAAGATGAACAAGGAAATATTAGCTTACTCAAATTTCCCGGCTAATTAAAGATTTCAATGTAGATCCATAATCTTCTAACATCTTATCATTACATTTAACTATCTATTATCTAAATGCTACCTATTCCGAACCCAAGATGTTTCTCCCAATGACACTACCGCTTTTAGTGTCCTAGATTTGATACATCACCGTGGAACAACACCCTTACCATAATTCAGAAATTTTTAGTAAATGCTACCAAGACCATAATTCCAAGGCCTCTTTGAAACAATTGTACACAGCATTTAAACAAAAACAATTTGAAGAACAATGAAAAGATTAACTTAAGAACATAGAATGCGTTTTACCAAAGATGCTGCGTGCAAATAATTACTTAAATAGGGTTCATGAACATGGATTTTAGTGATTTGAGCACTACATGTCAGTAAATCAATGTTGGCTTTCTAAATTTATGAACTATGACACTCAAAAATAACAGAATATTAAAATCTGACAATAAAATAAGTCTACTCACACAGGAAAACTTTTTTGCAACAAAACAAAAAGGCATCTAATCTGCAATGTAGTAATATTGCAAAACAGGATAGAATACTAGTTAACTGGTTCCCTAACAAAAGTAAGAATGATATCAGGTGCAATGACTTAACTATTCATTTCAAACTTTAACAGTTCATGCAGTCTAGTAGTATGTTTCCTATGACAACAACTAAAGTAGACTCAAACTCCAAACGTATGTTTCCTTTTAATAGACCCATACTCCAAAAAATCATAACCTGTCATAAACTTATATTAAAGCCTCTTTCCTCCCTATTTCTTTCGCGAAAAATTATTGAAGGCTAAATCACACCATTGACCCCATTTTTTTATCTCTATTTAAACACCTGAATAACAAAAATCCCATGAAAAAGCACAAAAATGCTAACATTAAAGTTTAAAGGAATTTCACTAACAGCTCAAGAAAGAATGGTCTGACATGCCACTTAAAGCAAATTTCACTTCAACAAACACTTCAAACCAAAACCTAACGCCTAATAACACTACATAATAGGAAAAGAAAAAAGGATTACCAAATTTATTACAAATCTAAAAATAAATTTTAAATTAATTGAAAGATACAAACTTCGCTTACTCTGCAAACTCCCGTTACTCCTCCATAATAAAAATAGAAAAAGTCAAAATTCATATCTAAGTTTATCCTACAAGTTAACTAACAAAAATAAGACCGATACTAGGGCCCAACGAGACTTCTATAAAACAGCGAGAGATGAACTGACCTGCATCAAATTGGCGTTGACTTGAGGTCTCTCTTGAGCGCCCATCACAGCTTCTCCCACTCCGATTTCAAAATTTTCGAATCCAAAATAACCAGGAGGAATCCTAGAGATTGAAAAATTGAAGTTAAATTGAAAGATTGGTGAAACCTCGAATTAGGGTTTTTCGGAAACGATAAGAGAGAGAGGGGGGAAAAGCGCGGGTTCTGAAATATTAGGCGGGAGAGATTAAGGTTCCTTGTAGAGGGGATCAATAGAAAACCCTAACGCCATTAAAGAAGCAGAATAAATCTTCGTTTCTTTTTCTTCTTATTTTTTCTATTTGTCTGCGCAATTGCCTGTCTCTCCCCCGACCTTCGATAAGTAAGAGAAGAGATTATATATCAAAAACAACTAAAAACAATAAAAATGTTAAATGTGATTTTTGTAATGGGTTTGGTTTTATTTTTAATTACAGTTTTACTGTCAAATTCAAGCGGTAAAATATTTAAGATTTAAAGTTTTAAATTTAATTAAATTTTATTTTAAAATTTATATAAAAATTAAATTATTTAAATTCATAAGATTAAATTTATTTATATAATAAATATAAATTTAATTTTACGTTTAATTTTAAATTTAATTATTTAAATTTAAAATTTTTAAATTAAAATTAAAATGTTTTTAATATTAATAAAAAATTTTATTAAATTTAAAAATCAAATCAATTATTAAAATAACCATATTTATTATATTATATAATTAAATTTAACTCAATAATAATAATAATAATAA
>JBBYHK010000002.1:6453981-6474485 GCA_038382065.1 Adansonia grandidieri
CCACTCGTGAAGTCAACATAATTGGATGAATGGTACAGTATGGAGTGAGTAACGTAGGCATAGATTCGTGTAATTGTTTTCTTCTAATATTAATATTTTATAAATTATTATTTTAATACAATTATTAAATAAATTAATAATGTCTAAAGATACCGTGCTACGCTTATTATTTTATTTCTGTATATATTAAGTGCGTCAAGTATGTATTATATTTTTATATCCTATCTCAAATTATGGTAAAAAAAAAATAATGTGATATAAAGAAATATTCTATCTTTATTTGTGTTAATTAAGTAAAACTTTTGTAAATAGCGGTAAAAAATTTTATTTATTATTATTTAAAAAATATATAAAAAAATAATGTGATAATTACAGGTATTCACACATCGTAATCCGAAAAATTTTAAAATTTTTGTTCAAGTCCATTTTGGCTTAGCCCAACCTTTTATTAAGCTATTTTATTATTCATTTGATTAAAAATTATTTTTATTAATATTTATTTATTTTATAATTAAATTTAAATAAAAATATATTATTTTAGTATAAAAATATTATTTCGAATCGGACTGATCCAAAACATAAAAATATAACTTTGAGTTCAAACTGGACGGGTTATCCAACCTATAAATAGGTTTAATGATGATAATTAATTTTTTTTTCTGTAGTCCAATAAATGCCATGACATAATTAGGCATAGTTTGAAGATAAATTAATAACAATAATTGGGGAATCTCTTTGCATTTTTTTTGACGTTAAATTTAACCAACTACTTGGGGTTATCCTGAAAAGGAACATTTTATAGCAACAATATCTCTAGTTCTTAGTTCACCTTTCCCTTCTTTTGCCATTGGTGCATTGCTTATTGACATTATAATTATCATTATTATTTTTTTAATTTAAGATTGTTTTGTTTTGTTTTTTTTTTGGGTTAAATTATAAATATGATATATCCTTTGGAAATTATATGTTCGGATATGAATTTTTAATTCCAACCGCTCCTTACGGGACTGAATGCCCTCATGGCTTAGATAGGCCAGTCAAAGCCTAGTATTGCAACAAGCCATCCACTCATGGCTTAGATCAAACTACCGGTGAAAAATTGAAAGCTTGTTGGACGTCTGAGAGGATTTTAAAAAAACCAAAGAAAAAATTTTACTAATATATTTTAGATGATGAGAAAAAATTTGAAGTTCAAAATATCAAGTAAATTGTATTACTATTTGAATCTAAGCTGCGTTGTAAACAGTTAAACAAAGCAAGGGAGACAAAAATTAGGACATATAACAAAACAAAATTAAAATAGATTTGATAACTTGAGTATGGTAAATTATAAAATATATAAAAATATAAAAATATTACATTATATAAATTTAATATGAAAATAAACATATATTAAAATTTATATAATATAAAATTATTAATTTATTAAAATTTATATAAAAATTTAATAAGTTAAATATAATTACAAGGCATAAAAATATGTATTTAAAAAACGGCGGTTTGGTTTGGTTTATCAGCCCTTAACCGAATGGGCCGAGTTCTTTGACATTGATAACTCCGCCTGCCCGCTAACTCTTCAGTGCTCTCCAGCGGACTTATCAAAGCAAAACACGCCCCTTTACCCTCACTCTATTAACTCCTCAGATCTCTCTCTCTCTCCCGCTCGCTCGCTCTCTTTCTTTCTTTCTTTCTTTCTCTCCCATTTTCTCGTTTGCCAAACAGGAAAAAAATGCATTCCGCTTTATGTCCATCTTTCTCTCAAGCTACGACAGTTCCTAGATTTAATTACGCCTTCGATTCTCATTCTCCAGCCTTCTCTGTCTCCTATACGATAAATTTTCGGTTCTGTGGACTAAGAAGGAAACAATTCGGATTCTCTAATTTGAAGTCGTGGTCTAGCCAAGTTCGCTTCTCGAGTCTTGAGCATTCCAAGAAAATCTTTGCTTCCGCTGGAAGCAACGGAACTCCTCCTAAATCGTTCGATTATGATTTGATTATCATCGGCGCTGGCGTCGGTGGCCATGGAGCTGCGTTGCATGCTGTCGAGAAGGTACTTTTATCCTTTTTATTTTTCATTTAGTTTGAAGCTATTTAGCATTTTTTTTTCTTTTTGGCTGATACTTACCGTGAGTTCCTTTTTTTTTGCGTTGTTTGGTAGAACTTTAAAGGAAATGTGATTATTTTCATAGCCGATTATTTTCTAAGAACAAATTCATTTAAACTTGACTTGCTTCTCATACCTTCTGCAGTTTGATTTTAAAATTTTCAGTTATTAATCTTTGATTTACTTGCTTTAGTGAAGATCAATGGTGCATTGATCATGGGTTTATTGTTTTTCCCGAATTTCCGTTCAATTAATATTTAGAAGGATGTTTTGAGTGTGATTATTGTGAAGTAATATAAGGCTTGTGCTCTATGTGTAAAATAGTTTTTTTTTTCTTGTTCTGCTTTGCTATTTGCAGGGTTTAAAAACTGCTATAATCGAAGGCGATGTGGTGGGAGGAACGTGTGTGAACAGAGGTTGTGTTCCTTCGAAAGCTCTCTTGGCTGTTAGTGGTAGGATGCGCGAACTTCAGAGTGAGCATCACATGAAGGCGTTGGGTTTGCAGGTAATTGGATTGAAATGTTATGGTTGGTTTTTTGAGACATAAGCTGAGGCACACAATTTTATCAGCATTTGCCTTTAAACTTAGTTTTTATGTTCATCATGTGTTGACGTAACTATATGACTAATATGTACTTATGCTCATGAGCAACAAGCTCCCATGTTCATAAAGTCTCTTGAACTTTAAATGTGATGAACTGTGTTCTGTATGTTTCATCATATGAGTTAACTGGACCATTTTCAGAACCTGTAACCCCTGATCGGTTCCTATTCTGCTGTTCTACATGTTACACATGTTAGGTTTCTGCTGCTGGATATGACAGACAGGGAGTTGCTGACCATGCAAATAACCTTGCTTCAAAAATTCGAAGCAATTTGACTAACTCATTGAATGCACTTGGAGTAGACATATTGACTGGCGTTGGTACTATTTTGGTAAGCTTGATGACATCTTTCCTGTTACAAAATGCATATTCTGTGGTTTTCTAAATTCTTAGGTGTCCATACTTTTTGTATGTGTATTCAGGGCCCTCAAAAAGTGAAATATGGGAAGGCTGGTTTTCCTGACAACATAGTAACTGCGAAAGATATAATCATTGCTACTGGTTCTGTCCCTTTTGTTCCCAAGGGCATTGAAGTCGATGGTATGAATAATTTTCGTTTTCTTTTTTTAACCTGTCTTTGCGGCTTACTTTTTCATTGAAGATTGATCAAAAGCAATATGGGTGTTCTAGACTGCATAGGCATTTGATCGGATTACTACCAGTACCGTGTTACACCTTTTATTGTCTGTCTGCCTTCATACTTTTTTAGCTTTTTCTCCCTAGCTGGGACAACTTGCATGAGATTTATGAATGCTCATGTGTTATGTAAGGACGTATGCTTCTATTCAACCAAGTGAAATGTGGATATAAAATTTGGATAAAAATTCCCTAGTTATTCAAGTGCAGTTGAACCAGTGGAAATTTGTGTCTGCTATATGTAGATGATGTGGTTTCAAAACAGGAAGTCTCAAAATCTTCTATAGATTTTATGGGAATTTATCACATGGTTACATTTTATTGGACAAATAACTGGAATTTATCAATCAGCAACCTCAAAAAATTTGCTTCAAGAGAAAATATTTTGGAGTTCAGCATTTATAGAAGGATGCATGAGTCACATGGCTGTAATCTTCTGTGTTGTTATTCTTGTAGGATTTTTCTAATCATTAAGTAATAAACTGCAGGGAAGACTGTTATTACTAGTGACCATGCCCTGAAATTGGAGACTGTTCCTGATTGGATTGCGATTGTAGGAAGTGGTTATATTGGTCTTGAATTCAGTGACGTCTACACTGCACTTGGCAGTGAGGTGACACCTTGCTCGTTTCTTTCCCTCTTTTTCCCTCTACACGTTTCTTTTATGGAATGAATGTAAGATCTCACTTTAAGAAGTAAAAGACTAAATTTACTTTATTCACATTAGAAGTTTCCACTCCATCTGTTTTCAACTGAAGTATACAAGTACTTTATATCAAGCTTACATTGAAGTTGTGCCTGTCAACTTTAGGATTAATCTATGCTGTTATTTATGCTGCTGGAAGGATCTGCTCTTTGGGTGATTGCTATTGTAGACAAAATAACTGCAAACTAGCTTAGACCATAGAAAGCATGCCCATATGTGGATAAAAATGTATTTTCTCTTTGATGCATTCACGCATGAATGTATTACTGCAAGGATAGAGGCAGTCACTGAATTCTCTTTCTCTGATTATACTAGTTACTGGGCTTTTTTTATGTTTTATTTTAATTCCTAAGTTATAGCATAATTTAACTGTCCTTAATAGTTTATTCCCAGGCAACAAAGTTTATATGAAGGTTTTATGCAGGTCACTTTTATTGAAGCTCTAGATCAACTTATGCCTGGTTTTGATCCTGAGATTGGTAAGTTGGCCCAAAGGGTGCTCATTAACCCAAGGAAAATTGACTATCACACTGGAGTGTTTGCAACCAAGGTAATCTATTGTTTAGATCTGTGCATTCTGGATTGTTGTTTGATAAATAGTTATTGAGTTTCCCGGGTGTTGTTTATAGATCACTCCTGCAAGGGACGGGAAACCAGTCATTATTGAGCTTACTGATGCCAAGACTAAGGAACCCAAAGACACCTTGGAGGTATGTGCATTATGTTCTTCTTTATGGAAATTCTTGGAATCTGCCTATTCTGTTTTGGTAGCTGTGGCAGCATATTTCCTTTGCGGACAATGTCATCATGTATTAAAATTGCTTCCTTACGATGCTTTTCCTGATGTCAAATCTTGATCCTTTTCTTCTCTTCCATTTGCTTTCCCTGTTTGTAAGTTGCAGCTCCGCTCGGTCCTGGTCACTGGTATCTGTTAAAGTAACATTTTTTTTTTCTTGCTCCAGTTGGATGCAGCCCTAATTGCAACTGGAAGGGCTCCATTTACTAATGGTCTCGGCTTGGAGAATGTATGTCTTCTTGACGAATATTGTAGGATCATTATTGAATTCTTCACTAAAAGGAAATGGATTAAAACTTACGTATTCCATTTTTTTTGCAGATTAATGTAGCAACACAAAGGGGTTTTGTTCCTGTTGATGAGAGAATGCGAGTAATTGATGCAAATGGCAATCTGGTTAGTTGCAAAATTGTTTTGACTGTAAGTTTCCTGGTATGAGTTTCAACAAACACTAATCTTCGGTTTGGATGCTAGGTTCCTCATTTGTACTGCATTGGTGATGCAAATGGTAAAATGATGCTTGCTCATGCAGCAAGTGCACAAGGAATTTCAGGTGTGTGCCAAGCTTCCAGTTAACTAATTCTTTACTAATTCATCATAACTGATATTTCCTTTAGATCCATTTCGTCTTTTACCTAGATATCTTGATGCAGTGGTTGAACAAGTCACTGGAAGAGATCACGTGCTTAATCACCTTAGCATCCCCGCCGCTTGCTTCACTCACCCAGAAATAAGTATGGTTGGGTTGACAGAGGTGAATAAAGACTTCCAATTCCCCTCAACTTTTTATTTATTATTAAGTTGGTAGATAAAATTTTCCATGTAGCCTTATTTGCCATTATTTTTTTCTCCATTTCATTGCTTTTTGTTTTTCTTTTACCTTAGAACTCTTCTTGTGGTGTTGTCTGAAATTTCGAAATGCTCAAACTTCATGCAGCCTCAAGCAAGGGAGAAAGCTAAGAAGGAAGGATTTGAAGTAAGTATTGCCAAAACAAGTTTCAAGGCCAACACGAAGGCACTGGCAGAAAATGAAGGGGAGGGACTTGCTAAGGTTAATTCATTTTACACTTGCCTATTTTAGAAACTAAATCAATAAACATGATGAAAATGTTACAAAAAAGAGAAATTAATTGTTTCCTGATTTTAACAAAAAATGCTTGACACAATTATTGATCAAATGCTAGAACTATAACTAATTGAAACTTAAACTATCTCTCTTGTGAAGTGCTTATCTTATAAAACAAAAGTATTAAGGAAAGAAGTTTTAACTTCTATGATAGAGCATGAACGAATATTGAAGGACTATGGCTTCTCATCTTCTGTTTGCTTTTAATTTCTCTTTTGAACATCTTCCATATCTGTTGGTACAGTTGCCAAGTTTTACTTTGTTATTTTTGCGCAGTTGATATATAGACCTGACAATGGAGAGATTCTTGGAGTTCATATATTTGGCTTGCATGCAGCAGACCTCATCCACGAGGCGTCAAATGCCATAGCTTTAGGGACACGAATCCAGGTGTGTGCCTTTTGTGCAAAAAACCAATTGTTTTACTATTTTCATTTTTCTTCTGGGAAACCGAGTCTGTTAGCTATATGTGCTTTTCATCATAACTCTTTTCGGTCGTCGTGCAGGACATAAAATTTGCAGTTCACGCACATCCAACACTGTCTGAAGTTCTCGATGAACTATTTAAATCAGCAAAAGTGAGTTTCTGATCTTTTCATTCCGCATTTTAAGATCATCCGGCATCACTCCCAGTGACTTACTGAAGCTCATGACAATTTAATTTTTTTTTCCATCGAATCAATTGAATTCATAACCAGGTTAAAGCCTCAGCTTCTTCAAGTAGTCCAGTAAGTGAACCAGTTGCAGTCTAAGCTTCTCTAAGCAAAAAAAAAAAAAGAGGTATGAAATTTTGAAGATCTTTGGTTGTATTAGGGAGTATCAAGGAACCACGTTCGTCATGGTGATGGAAGCCAACACAACAGCAATCCTGCCAGAAGAAATTTCCTGGAGGAATTTACTCATATGTTGATGATGGGTGTGCCTCAAATTTTTTACAACTTAGTGTTGTGGTTTGTTAAGATGGGTGTGCCTCAAATTTTTTACAACTTAGTGTTGTGGTTTGTTAAGTTGTTGTCAAATCTAACGCAGAGAACTCCCTGCTCCTAATTTGTTTCCATATTCAAAGTTCCTATTCCTTGACCATCTGGCTATTGACAATAAGAGGCCCTACATTTTGCCCTCATTCTAAAGTAGATTTACTATTTTTTCCCCTTACGGGAATCGTCTTATTAGGGTTGAGAAAAAACGAAAAACAATTAAGCATACTCACTTTAGTTTGTTTTTTTATCATAAATTAAAAAAATCATAATTAGAATAATTTTTATATTTTAATTAATTTCTACTTTTCATACATAAAAGTTATTTTATTTTTAAATTAGTTATAAAAGTAAATATCATAAAAATAAATTCTTTCAAACATCAAAATCCAATAAACCATCGTATATTTGACTTGATTTCAACAAATTCTCAATTTAAATACTGCACGTTAATCATAATTGTTATCAATGCTAGTCTCCATCTCGAGATTAACAGCACAAACATGACGCCAAAAGTATGAGCAACTAAACCTGCTCCGGAAGAGTGAATCATAGATGAACGGGCTCAGTCAGACCTGGAACAAGTACCTAAATCCAACTATTCTGGACAGGTTCTCATTCAAGACCGGCAACGCGAAACGGTGGCCAATCCCCAAAATACAGCAACCCCTACCCAAATTCTCCTCCAAAGGAGTTGCCTGAATCATAACAAAACTCTGGCCATAGAACACCCTCAGCACTGGGAACACGTGCCTAAACTCGAGTTCTCGATATTAACCCTCCAGTCCCTCAGCACTCGGAACGATTAGCTAAACACAAAGTTCCCTATACAGATCCTCAGTCAATATGTACGCAAGACAAATCATGAAAAATTCCTAAAACAGAATCCCCTACCCAAATTCTGCCCAAGGACATAATCATGTGAAAACTCTTCCGTGCAAACATAACCATAAACAAATGAGATTCACATAATTCTAATTAATGGTGCTTGAT
The DNA here is from genome assembly GCA_038382065.1 of Adansonia grandidieri. Taxonomy (NCBI): domain Eukaryota; kingdom Viridiplantae; phylum Streptophyta; class Magnoliopsida; order Malvales; family Malvaceae; genus Adansonia; species Adansonia grandidieri. The sequence continues at coordinate 6,461,925 of JBBYHK010000002.1, forward strand.
TTCTGACCACTCTCGAAAGAAACTATATAATCCATGAGCATTGTTACAAGGAAATGTCCCTGACCAGCTTCGATTGCAGCTATTGAGATTCATGGCCAACAACTTCCACTAGAAAACCACATACCGAGACAATAATCAACAACAATTCCATTCCAGGCTTTATTTCTGGATTCTCTACTAGATAAGAATGCTTATTATACGTCAACCATGCATCATCCACAACTTAAAAATCCAAATTTCCATGCCAAATTAATTAACTAATACTTTAACATAATAAGAAAAAGAAAAGGAAACATCATATTAACTCAAAACATGTTCTTGATATTAATAAGCTCGCAGCTTCAAATCTCTTCTAACAAACATAATCAACAATTCCCTCCCCCCCCCCCCCCAAAAAAAAAAAAAACAATACAACTAAAGTTGAGTAGATAGTAGACAAACACTAAATTCCATTGAGAAAGAAAAGAATAGCCAAAACTAGAAAATACTAATCAAGGCTAGATTTTTTTTCCCATTAAAATTTACTCTTCGTCAGTGGCAGACTCTCCACTCTTCTTGTTATGCTTCCTTGCATACCTCTGGTTCCTCAGGAACTTTGGGTCCATCTATACAGATCCAGGAGGAAAAAAACCATTTTTTATTAAAAAATAAAAAGAATATATCAAAATTTATCTCAAAAATCGATTAGAACAAAAAGAAAGAATACCCCTTTGGTGGAAGTGTGGCGGTGCCTCTTGGGTTTCTTGATGCCATTCTTGTGAGCCTTGTAAGATTGGTTGTGAGCGGTGTGGTTCTTTGACTTTGCCATCTCTGTTCACCCCCAAATCCAAAAAAACAAACCAACAATATTAATTCGATTTTCTTAAGAAATTACCACTTTTTTGACAGAAAAATTGATCAAGTTAGAATCAAAACCTTAAAGAGTTAGAAGAAGCTGCGGCTCTGACTAGGGTTTTCTGGTGGACGAAAGATTAAAAGATCAAAAAAGTTAGGCCCTTTTATTTGGGGAAAGTTTGAAACCCTAATAATTGTTGATCTTTAATGACGAAAGTGGCCCCAATTAAACCCAATTTATTGGGCTTAATTTTGGATGTGGGTAAGGTTCTGAGCTAAAAATTTATCCTTTTTGCCATCAAAAAAGAATTACATAATTTTTTATTTGATTATTGTTTTAATATATATATATATATACAATAAAATTAAAAAAATTATAAATAAATTAAAATATTATTGTAAGTATTTTTATTTATTTATTTATTTTTAATTATTAAGTACAAAATGAATAAGATTTATTGAGGTTAAAATATCTTTAATTGTTATTTTTAAAAAACCATTGTTTATAGAATTCAAAATACCAGCTTAATTAGGCACTAATTAATGTTTGGCAAGTGAAGATAATTAAAAAAAAAATAACAGTAACTTAACCAACAACAGAGGTGCAATAAATTAGTCATTATATTGAGCTGTAATGTAACAGTGTAACTTACCTCTTTAGCTGGAAAAATACAATAAAATTTTTCACATTCATTTCAATTCAACCCTATCTAAGTCTTCTATATATCTATATCTATATATATATATATATGTATATTCATTTCTCCTTTCCCTTTCCCCTTAAAGATCAAAACTTTGGATCTGCCATTGTAATTCAAGTGAAAAAGATCAGGTCTTGCTTTAATTCTGCCTCTCCCAGATTCCTCTAGATTGACTCTCAAGTCCCAAACCGCCAAACAAGCCATGTTTTTATTGGATTGGTTTTATGGGGTTCTTGCATCTTTGGGTTTATGGCAAAAAGAAGCTAAGATTTTGTTTTTAGGACTTGACAATGCTGGCAAGACCACCCTTCTTCACATGTTGAAAGATGAGGTAAAATTTTTCTTCAAAGATTTTTCCTTCTTTTTTTTTCTTTTGGGGGGGGGGGGAGGGGAGGGGGGTTTTCTGGGTTTTGCACAGATTGTTGATTGGGATTTTGTATTTGTAGAGATTAGTTCAACATCAACCAACTCAGCATCCAACATCCGAGGAACTTAGTATAGGCAAAATCAAGTTCAAAGCTTTCGATTTGGGTGGTCACCAGATTGCTCGCCGTGTTTGGAAAGATTACTATGCTAAGGTATATTGTCTTTTATTATAATTTTACTTCAAAATGTTATATATATATATATATAATTTTCTTTAAATTTTGGTTAGATCTTCATCTTCTCCATATATCTTTTTGGGATTGAATCTGCTCATTGATGCCTGGTGATAGACTGGTAGGTGGCTAATGAGGGCCTTGAATTTGTTTAGTTTATATTAATTCTTGTTCGATCCAAATGCATGCCATTAGATGTTATGTCAATCGTTATTAAACGTAAGATGATATCTTCTCTAAACCGATTATTCATCTGTTGATTCTATTTGACTGGTAAGAAACATTGATTTGGCTTCAAAGTATATATATGGCAGACTTAGATTAGCTTTTGTTCTTTTCTCAGTTTTTTGCTCATCCTTGAGTTATGCGGCGTTATCCCTAAATTCTACGTTAGTTCCTATTCTTCGTTTTCCTTGAAATACCCGTATTCGACATATGTGTTGAACACATTTTTTTTGGACATGTGTATGGAGATATAACCCTCCAAATACATGGTAAAACTTAGAAAAAATTGAATATACCCCTATTGGACACGACCTTATCCTATACTCACATCCGAGTCCAAGTAACATAGCCTAAGTTTTTGAAGATTTTTTTTCTCAAATAATTTTATCTGTCTCCAAGCAAAACTCTGTTTTCTTATCTACTTTGGTCTGTTTGAATCAATTTCCAAGTAATCTACTACATTTAGGTGCTAATTCTGCCTTCATAATCCCAATTAAATTTTCCTTGTGTTTTATCTGATTCATCGGAGGCTGATATCAACAATGGATTTTTCACTGATAGCGCTGTTTCTTTTATTTCCCAGGCGTTCTAGTAGTACTTTTCCCCATATCAATCTCAGCTTATAGTTTAGAAGAGGAGTCATCTCAAAATCATACTTCCATTATCGTTTGTTGGTGAAATTTATTATAGAGTTGGACATGTCGGTTTCAATATTTCATGTCTTCGTAGGTTGTAGTTGGCTGTTCTCGGAGGGGGGCTTTTCTTTCCATATAAAAACAAAAGTCAATCGTGATCAGCTTAGCGAAAACTAGTTTGCTTTAGCATGCATTACCTTGGTTTCAGATTTTCAAAAGGAAAGAAGTTATCCTCGGTTTTACTCATTGTTTTCTAATATCATTCTCAGATTTCAAGTTAATTACTAGACCTAGTGTTTGATAACTCCCAATAATAATGTAATGACTAAACTTCACATCATCTTTTTTTTTTTTTTTTTTTTGCGAATTCTTTTCTCCGGCTTCATTCTTTTGCCGATTTCACGCTCTTTTAGAAAGCATTACATGTGAAATGACAATGCTGCAAAACTCTCTTTTTATCTTGCAAGCAGGTCGATGCGGTGGTTTACTTGGTGGATGCCTATGACAAGGAGAGGTTTGTGGAGTCGAAGAGGGAGTTAGATGCACTCCTTTCAGACGAGGCACTGGCCAACGTTCCATTTCTCATTCTAGGCAACAAGATCGACATTCCCTACGCGGCTTCAGAAGACGAGCTTCGCTATCATCTAGGGCTGACCAATTTCACAACCGGCAAGGGGAAGGTGAATCTTACGGACTCCAGCGTTCGACCCCTCGAGGTTTTCATGTGTAGCATTGTCCGCAAAATGGGATATGGTGACGGCTTCAAGTGGCTCTCTCAATATATCAAGTAGAAAATTGAAGGATTCCCCGCCTTTGTTGCTGTTTCAGACTACGGTTAAAACACTTAAAACTGAAAAGGAATTTTTTTTTGGTTATGTTTCTGATTGTTACTTACTAAAAGCGTTTTACTTTCTGTATTTGCACCAGCTATAGCTTTAATTTTTTGAACTTTTTTTTCGCCATTATTTCCTTAATTTTTATTAATTTTATTAATTCGAACAGAATCGTGACTAAAGCAGAGGATAAATAAGAAAGATGATAAAAGCTTTGTTGTCCAAAATTCGGATGAGGATCAGATATCAGTATGTTTATTATTATTATTTTTAAAAGTTTTTTATATATTTGGAGAATCTTGAAAAGGTTAAATCTTTGTACTTATGTCTGAATATACATCAGATGCGAATGTCAAATATGAATATTTTAAAAAAAATAAAAAAATAAAGAGTAAAAAAATAGTAGGATAGTAGCCTGTCATGAATAGATCAGCAGCAATTCCCTTACTAATGTAGATTAATTTGAACTGTGAAGATGACTCAAGATTTTTCTTTTTGATAAAATATATATCATTACCATGAAAGTAAAAGGATACAAGCACTGATCTCATACCTTCAAATTAAATTTCAGACCGTAGATTTGGAAGATTCGCTATATTTATTAGATGTAGAAGCTGTTAGATCTTGCTGGGGATTTTATCTACATTGCTCCGATATTTCACTTTTTTAACATGTTCGTATCTTACACTTATTGAAACGTAAGTATAATGTTATAATCTTCCAACCAAATACACGAACAAACTTAGAAAAAATTAAATATACTTGCATCAAGTACATATTCATTTTCGACATTTGACACCTAGGTTCGAGTAACATAAGATTTTGTTATCTCAAACAGTGGTTGCAAGATCGAGTGCAGAATCATGAGTATCAACTATCAAGCCATGACAAATACTGCTCGAGAGTTGGTTTGGTTGAAACATCTAATTTATGATAATCAAACAAACTCTTCTTATATAGTCACAAATCCATGAAAGGACTAAATATACATCGAGACGACGACGGATAATAATCTAATTCAACACAAACTTATACAGAATTAGATTCATACACAATTAGTAAGATATAAGGATCAACTAACACAACCTTTTACAAAATGTTAACCTGATTCTAGACTAAGATATATTTATAACAAATACGGAACTACCATTTTACTAGACTATTTTTCTCGAATCCTCTAGTTTCTACATTCTTTAAGCATCGAATCGGAAAGAGAACCGAGAAGGCTTTCGTATTCCAACTGCAAAAAACAGAATTTTGTTTGTAAACTGATATATAAAATAGAGGCAATTTCTTTGAAATTTTAGAGAATTCACCTACCGCCGCTAGATCACGAGTCAACTTCATTCTTCGGTATTCTTGCTGTGCTTGCTTTGAGCGGAACAAAGATTGGACACGTATGACAGCTTTCTCGACGCGTTCTTCAGCTTGTTTTCGGCTGTTTCTGTAGAAGTCCTCTTCTGTGTCACTTTCCAGCCTTTGCTCTGCAGGTGCTTCATCTGTGTTAACTTGTAGGCCACGAAAACCTTTTCTCCTTAATCGCCAACGCAGAATTGCTTTCTCAAGGACACCAACTGACCACAGAATCTTATGGTACTGCTTCCTTGCTTGGAAGGCCCGGAAAGCAGCCTGCATTAAATTTTCACGCAATGTCAGTTGTCGAGGAATGTTCTCTATATTAAGCGATCCTCACTTCCTTGTACAGAAAGAACCAGAGAAAATAATATGTACTCTTGCATAACATTTTGAATACAATGAAGTCATTCTCTTGTCGAAAAAATCAAACATCCAGATAAATTTTTTTAAAAGAAAAAAAGGATTAAAACATGAATTTCTGAACTTGCCAATATGAGAAACTTTGAAATTTGTCAGACTCAGTTTAATTGGACCATCTAAAATAGAAATCATGTTCATGCTTGTTTGCAGTCACCAACAATAAAAAATTGGATTTTGACATAAAACATATAACACACGCAAACACTAAAATCAGTAAGGAAAGAGGAGAAAGCATTTACTTGGATTTTGATAGCCTGGCGACGCATATTAAGGAAATCTTTACGCAGTTTCCAAGTCCGGAACCTATATTGGATACGGGCAGCAGCAGCCATCCTTTTTTTGGCCTCATACTTGCGAAAGGCATGTTGAATCTTCAGAGCTGCAACTATATGTCTTGCTTCTTCCTCTGGATTATAAGATTCAGCTGCTTTAGTTCGTAATTTTAAGGACTGCTCCCTGAATGCAGTGTGTATGCGTGCAGCCGCATCAGCAGCTGTCCTATAAGCTGCTAAAGTTTCCCTCAAATATAGTTCATCTTCTTTAAGGTTGACAAGGTTTGCTGCATCGGTTCTACTGGTTTGCAGAAAGCCGCTAGCATTTCCAGCAGTGGCCATAGCATTGAACTGTGCTACTAGAGCCTCTTCTGAAAGATAAGCAGCTAGCCCATCATAACCCTGCAAAGATGCAAGATCAGCAGCAGTGCAACCACTTGGATTTTGGGTGGTGGGGTCTGTCACCAAGTTCGGCTTTGCCCCTGCCGATAAAAGAACAGCAACCATTTTTTCCCTGCAAAGGAAGGTAATCAAATAAACAATTCAAAGCTGCTAGAAAACTGACAGATATATTAAAAAACCAAGAAAAATTCTGAGTAAGAGCACACCTTCACAAACAAATTACAGAAAGAAATAAGATCATATGGCAACAAAACTATTACTAAATTTTTAAATTTCATCACACTTACTGTCATGGCTTAGGACAATAAGATGCTTAAAAGGTTCCAGTTTTTTTTTTTTTTAAACATAGCAAGCTTTACAAATCATACAGTAAATTTCAGAAATTTAAGTATAGTAAAAATAAATATTAACAATTGCAAAAACATGTACCGCCCATAATATGCTGCCCAATGAAGAGCCGTCCATCCATGTTTATCACGAAAATCCAGCGATAAGCCAGACCATGAAAATAGATAAATAGCCCAGGTATAACCGAGAATGGCACACAAATGAATCACTCCTTGACCTTGAGTATCATATTCCGTTGTTTTACTGCCGTCAATTATTCTTTCCAACAGCCAGTCCTTTAGCCTGTTCTTTAAAGCAATTTCAAATAAACTATCTTTTGCTTGTGTAAATGAAGCTCGATTTTCTTCAATTGACTGAATCAAATATTTCCAGCTGTTGGATATGTTAGTAGTCTTTTCAGCAAATTTCTTAGCCACCTTCAGGGAATTTGGTGACGCTTTACCAGATAGAATGTTAAGGCTCTTGGAAGTAGAGAAGAGCAAATAAGCAAGCCTCATCTGCAACCGGAACTCCTCCCACCTGGACTCATCTTCTGAAGGAACTACTGGGTCATGCAATAAAGAAGCACGATACTCAAAACTAAGAACTTGGCTTATGGGTTTATGTCCATCAATACTCATATACAGTGTCACTAATCCTGGGGCATGTGGTGATAACAAACATCGATAAACCCCAACCTGAATAGTTTCTGCAAGGTAACATACATCACCACATACACAAAGCAAATTGGACTTAACAAGATGTTGATAAGCTTGATGAAAGACTCCAGTGACTAAAATCTGCAAATATAGATAAATAACTGTCAAAACACATTAACACAATCAAAATTCATACATGCTATTAAAAGTAATAGTTTTCTAACATCAATTCCATGAAAAAAGATTAATCATTGCAGCAGCAGCAAAACCCAAAAACTTAGAGAGAGAGAGAGAGAGAACTAGTTCAGAGAAAAAAAAAAAAACCTTTGTCTTTTCAGTTGAATACGCCCATGCAGGTGATACTTCAGTTATGCTAAATATTTGCTCTAGAGAGGTTAAGGGATCTTGACCAGACGAACTTGATGATTCTAGCACAGGATCAACCGTTGAACCTGGGGCTTCAGTCATAACAGAGTTTATCCACCTTCCAAAACTGTCCTGACTTTGTAAACCATCATTGACAGGAAGGTCCAATGATTCACCAGTTCCTATGGCAGTAGGGTCATTTCTATGCACATTAGAATTTATTTGGCCACCTGATATCTGAGAACAAACACCCTCTGGGGTGTTGAGGTAAGCATTATTATTCTGAGCAACTGGCTCAACTAAATTACCAAGCAATGAAAATTCTGTTGATAAATTACCAACAGAGATAGGACCACCCTGCAAAAGTGAAGCAACTTGACCGGTTATCATTTATCAAGCAATAATAGAGTAACGCAAAAAAAAAAAAAAAAAAAGAGCAGAAGAGAATATTCAACTGATCCTTCACAATAAAGAGAAATGATGACTTACATGTCAAACCAAAAAGAAGACAAACATATAAAAATAAGAGATGAATATGAAGCCACCCAAGCAGATGCTTCCATGCAGGCAAAAATTGTATATATATGTAAGAAAGTACATATATGTCTAGAGAAGTGTAGCATAAATTATATGTAAAGGAGATCTAAAAAATAGTTCAGAAGTCTATTCCGGCTTCTGCACAACATGCATGATAATTTTTTGGTTTTACAGGCATGCAGAGAAATTATTTATTAAGACAAGATGAGAAACAATATACTCTTTTTGCCTACATAGATAATACAAACAAGTTGCCATGTAGGCTAAAAAAAGAGAATAACAAAAATAATAAAATGATCTCTTCTTATAGAAGGACATAGGAACTTAAGAGCTATGAACTGGTTTTTCTTACATCATTTGAGAAGCCATTTACTGTTACTTGGTTCCATTGGTCAAAGCTAGAATTCTTGTCTGCCATCACAGAAAAAAATAAGTTAATAATTAAGCAATTAAACCAGTGGTACTACTTAAACTAGAAACAAGTCTGTTACCTCTTCTGGATACAGGTGAGTGATCAGTATCATTTGTCACCAGAAGCTCATCCCATTCAAGCGTATTAATCTCATGAAGAGTCATTTCGTGATTTAGCGTAATGCTATCACCGGGTTCTGTTCACTTTCCAGAACACCAATCAATGAGAAGATGATGTATTTATGGGTAGCAAAGAACATGATAACAAAGATATGCTGTTAGTAAGTTTTTTTTTTTCCTTGTCAAATAACTAATTCTTATATTTGTTTACATAATTTAATTTCCAGAAAATTCAGCATCACCTAGAGGTCCTCTCTCACCTTCATAATATGCATTACCAGCTCCAGAATCCAACTCCTCTGTAACAATCAAAGCAGTAGACTGATCAGTTGTTGAAGAGGAATTTGAATTCACAGGTGTGGCTGCAGAACCCTGCAACTTTACCATAAATCAACAAAGGTTGGTCACTGACTGATTATGATGCATAAAGAAACATAAAGACCACTATTCGTTGGAGACAGTGCCTCCAAGTTTTCATTTTTCAGTATTTTAACACCGACCTCCTGTGTTTCGCGATAGTGAACAAGAACTATGTGTTCCAAAGTCCTAAAGCAAAAGAAAAAATAATAGAAGATCAGGCTAATGATGATCAGACAATAACACACTGCAACATAAGATAAAGAGAGTTTTGTGATTGTTATTCCAAATCAAATAATTTGGGGACTAGATAGGCAAGGATAACTTATAGATATAAGTTACATACTTATCAAGCAGCCAGTAACACCTGCGAACAAAAGTTGGATTATCTTGGCCATGCGCATAATATACATGAATCCTTTCTTCATTACCAACCTGAAACGTGAAGTAAAATGAAATTTCAACGAATCATGCTTTCTCAAAATAATTACATTTTGGCCATTCGAAAGAACAAATAACACATTCCCTAATCACGGAGGATAAAATGCAAGTACTTAAGATTAAATTTATGCTTAAAAGGAAAAGGAAGATGCAAGCCAAGGCATAGTGAAGCAACCAGAAGATTCTATACAAGTGAAACTAATACTCTAACGAATAAGAAATTTGCGATAGAATAGTTTAACACATAGGATAATCTTAATGCACAAAGAGAACACTTTATATACGTGTAAAGTGCATGAAAATAGTGGAATCCTACAATCTTTGCCATAACATGATATGCATATGTACAAACGTATAATACAAACAAGTGATATAATAAAAATAGGACAATTATAGAAACCAACAATTTGCCTCTCAAAATACCATAAAAATGCATTATTCAGTTAGCTATAATAAGTTATAAGAACATATGAAACAAGAAAATCTCACTTTTAAGTGTTCATGAGCTTCCTTAACGGTCTTCCCATCCTTTTTCTTTTTCCAGTTATGACCATCTTTTCGGAAGTTTCTGAGCATCTTGCGGTCAAACAATACAATAGTACCACCTACAACATCAAGAATACAAAGTAATGAAATTTAGACATTCTCTTGCAACATAGTGACTTGTGGCACCAAATGGAAATACAGCATCAAATTAAACAAATAGTTCTCCGTTAGATTGACACTTGAACAATTAGCTACTTGTTTTGTGCATTTTTTGCCAAAAAAAAAAAAAACGATCAGAAAACAGAAGACAAAATAACAAAAGCATCAACCAATCAAAGTCTAAATTTTAGCTCAAAGTCAAACGGCAAGTTTATTATTAATTCTTATTTAGACTTAGCAGAACTTGGAATAAACAGTGGTGAGAACTTGATATATGGTACCGCTCAGGCATTTATTTCTTTAAGCGGACTTTTCAGCGATTAAAACATGGAATAGATTCTTGCTTCATGAAAATCCAGGAAAACATGAAAAACGGGGGAAAGAAAAGGAACTAAGTATTATCGGTAGTTACTTTTGGGCAAGTTCACCGGCTTCAAATGGATGGAGAAGTATTTGTAGTTGCAAAGTATAGCAATAATTTCATTTGGACGTAACCATCTTGACTTGGCCTCTTCCATCATATTTCGAACATCCAAATCTGTCCAGCAAACAAAAACATTTAAAAAATTAGGAACTAAAATTAGCAAAAGAGAGACGTTCACATAACTGTGATATGGCGCATGATATTAACAATTATTTGAACAAAATTAACACTCTATGAAGCTTAAACTAACTTTACAAAACAGTTTATGCAATTTTTTATGTGAATTTGATATTTTCTTGAAACAAATTCAACTACTTCTCTAGCTCTCAAAGATCAAAAACTCCTAGAAAACTTCAATTGTTCAATATTTTGAGCCAAGAATTAAAACCAGAAAGTAAGAAATTACATGCAAAAAGCTAATAAGCAAAAACTCTAAACAAGTTTAGCACATCAAGTTCTAACATACTTCACAAAACAATTCTCAGAGTGAGAAAAATAATATATACGAAAAGGAAAATGCTAAAACTAACTAGATGAGACAAAGAAAAGATAAATTCCACTGTACGGTACCATCCAATGTATGGAATCCATGAATCTCGGTACCGACGAGTCGGCCCGAACGGCCACCGTCCATCGCCAAAATCCGACTAAGAGAAGAGAATTTCGAGTTAAGTAACTTTCTACACTGAAAAAAAAAAAAAAGATGTTAATTTAATAACCATAAACGCATAAGAACAAGAATATCAGACCATAATATGACGAAAAACAACCAATAAATTAAAAAACAGCTTAGCCTACAAAGCAAACTAACCTTATTCAAAGCGATGGCTGTTTTTTCGAGCTTGGAAAATGGAAGTTTGAAAAAGAAGAAAAGGAAGAAGAAAATGAAGAAAGCGACACCATAAATGAGGAGAGTGTGAACGGAAGAAAATTACAGAAAACGATAGAATAGCTTTTTTATTATTTTGGCGCAAAGGTGTTCATGGCGGGCCGGTTTTTTTTTTTTTTTTTTTTTTCATTTCTTCGGTTCAAGTAAATTAGTAAATCCGATTTACAATTTAAAATATTAATATATTATATATTTTTAAAATTAACTTTAAATATAATTAATTTTTATTGATTGAACAGATAAATAAAAAATAATATAATGAATACAATTCAATTCTAATTGAATCTATAAAATCTATGAACATAACAGTTTAACCTTTCAAGGAGTCTATTTTGTTGTAAAAAGAATAAATTTGGGAGTTTAATAAATAATTAGCTAATTAGTCAATTATTAGTCAATTACAATATCACTCTCTTATTTTATTCTCAAAAGTAATTATTAAAAGAAAAAAGTGTTTCATTCAATTTTTTGTGGATGACGACGATCTACGTACGATTGGGCGCAATCAAATTGGCGTCGGGTCGTACACCTTTGATTTTTAACGCTGGAACCACTTGCCACTCGTTTACGAACGAGTGGCTTTAATTTCTGATACGTTTAAACAATGATAAATAAAAAAATTAAAAATATTATATTAAACTCAATTATTGTAAATCTCATGCTTGATGGTAAAAGATTATATGTGTATTATAAACATATATAAGTGTTTTAAAATTTTAATTAATTTTTTTGTTTAATTCAAGTTAACTATTAAAAAAAATAAAATCGTAACCATATGTTTATTTAATATAAACTTATAGCGATTGAGTAGAATTTAATTATTTGTTTTTGGAAAAATAAAATAAAATAAATTTGGTTTGTTTTGCATCCTAAAATTACAAATTAGATTTGAAATTAAGGTATTTTCATCTCATTTAAAAGAAATTCTTACTGAATTTAATGGCCTAAAGTTATATATATATATGTCTCAATAATAAGGAAAGAAGCTTTGAATTTTTTAGGCTTTCATCCAATTCTATTTTGATTTTTTTAGTTGTAAGTTTGATTTGTTTCATTAGTTTTTCTTGATATATATTAAAATTATTTTAATTTTGAATATAATTTTTTT
>JBBYHK010000002.1:6476674-6487155 GCA_038382065.1 Adansonia grandidieri
GGTTTGAGGGCCAAGCCGGTCCACACGGTAAGAAGATTATAACATAAATTTTTGCTTCAAGATTTCCCTTGCTTGCACTCTAAGAAGCATAAAATGCAAGCAAAATCTGACAATTCAAATCAGTTGCCATCATTCATCAACCCTGAAAATAGCCTGTCCCCTAATATTGAGTTAGAAATTCATTTTCTATAGCTTTCGTTCGAACACAGCATCCTCAAGACTCCCCAATTTTATAAATCCCAGTGTTACTTTGTTCCTCCACCCAATCAAACCAAGGAAAAAAAAAAGCATTAATTCCCATAGCAGCCATATTCATCCGATCATCAACGGATAATGGAGGCCAAATGGCTGGTTCTTTCGACAATGGCGATAATGCTGGCACTGGCAAACTGCCAGGAATCAGTGAAGCCATTGGTGAAGATCGTTAAGGGCAAGAAATTGTGCGACAAAGGGTGGGAATGCAAAGGGTGGTCACAGTATTGTTGTAACCATACCATTTCGGATTACTTCCAAACGTACCAGTTTGAGAACCTTTTCGCAAAGAGAAATACACCAGTGGCTCATGCAGTTGGGTTCTGGGATTACCACTCTTTCATTACTGCTGCTGCTCAGTATCAGCCTCATGGTTTTGGTACCACGGGAGATAAGCAACAGAATATGAAGGAAGTTGCTGCTTTCCTCGGACATGTCGGCAGCAAAACTTCATGTGAGTATATAAACAAAACTTGCTTCTCTGCTTTTTTTTTTTTGTATTATTGTTTTCTATAAAACGCTGAGTTTTGGTTGAAAATCCTGAACCTGTCAGTGTCAGGCGAATATGCAAAAACCCAAAGTTAAAAAAATAATTGAAACCTTTAGTTGGCGTCGCCCAGACTCGAACTGGAGACCTTCAGTGTGTTAGACTGACGTGATAACCAACTACACCACGACACCATTTGCTGTCTGACTCATGCCATAATATTCTGCTGCAATATCAAAACTCATTATAGCCTTTAAATGTGGTTAAATTTTCTCATTCAAGTCTTAATTAATGATAAATATTCAAGAGAGCTGGTCTGACTCTCATATCAAGTATACCTGACAAGTGACAGCATAGATTCAACGTGTTAGATTGAGCTGTATATTCTATTTGAATAATGGCTGGCTATGGTTCTTAATAATTTCAGGTGGCTATGGAGTGGCAACTGGGGGACCATTGGCCTGGGGCCTGTGCTACAACAAGGAAATGAGCCCCAGCAAATTGTATTGTGATGATTACTACAAATACACCTATCCTTGCAGCCCCGGAGTCTCGTATCATGGCCGTGGTGCCTTGCCTATCTACTGGTATATGTTCATTGGAAGCCGCTTTAACTATTTATTTTTCTTGAAATACTTATATTAAACATTCATATTTGAAATATATTCGAGTATCAGTATAAAGATACGATCTTTTAAGGATCTTTCAAAAATATGAAAAACTTTAAAAAAAATTAAATATACCTATATCTGTCATTCTCATTCGAATCCGAGTAACATAGTATAAAAAAATTGCAAATGGGTTGATTTTCTATCTATACCCTTTCAAGCAATTTTACCTGAACTTGAGCCTCCAAGAGAACTTATTTGTATTGATTTTAACTTGACTTTCTTTTCTTGGGTTTTCTTCACAGGAACTACAACTATGGAGAAACTGGGGAGGCTTTGAAGGTGGACTTGTTGAACCACCCAGAATACTTAGAAAACAATGCAACCTTGGCTTTCCAGGCCGCGATCTGGAGGTGGATGACCCCAGTCAAGAAGCACCAGCCATCAGCCCACGACGTTTTCGTCGGTAACTGGAAACCAACCAAGAACGACACCTTGGCCAAGAGGGTTCCAGGCTTCGGCACGGCCATGAACGTCCTTTATGGAGATCAAGTTTGCGGTCAGGGCGATAGTGAGTCCATGAACAACATCATCTCCCATTACCTTTATTACCTTGACCTCATGGGAGTCGGCAGGGAGGAAGCAGGTTCCCATGAGGTGCTCACCTGTGAAGAACAAGAACCCTTCAGCAAATCTCCTTCTTCTGCAACATCATCCTGAAAAAAAAAAAAAATGCTGAATTATTTTGAAACATTCCGTTCTTTGCGTGAATCCCACAGTACAATTACCCTGAACAATTGTGGAGTTTTACAACAATTTGATGCTGTATAAATTTTGATATTAATGTGAATGAGTGAAACTTGGAATATATAATTGGTTTTTTGCTAATGAATGCCATTAAGATTATCATTGTTTTTTCAATGCATTAGAATTCATTAAATTAAGTATGAAGTACTACATTTATTATAAATAATAATTTAATTCATCTTAATAAATAACGTAGCTAGTAAAATCTTATATGAATTACATTAATTTTTCTTTTATTTTCTAAGGTAAAGCTTGACCCAAATAAAGATAGCCATTAATCCATGAGAGGGCTATCCTTTTATGCTATT
The DNA here is from genome assembly GCA_038382065.1 of Adansonia grandidieri. Lineage (NCBI taxonomy): Eukaryota > Viridiplantae > Streptophyta > Magnoliopsida > Malvales > Malvaceae > Adansonia > Adansonia grandidieri. Next base: position 6,479,137 of record JBBYHK010000002.1, read on the forward strand.
ATAATACGAATTAATGTCTTATTCGTGGGCTGTTTAGCTTAAAGCTTCATCTTCCATTTGATTGTAAGTCTCAAATATTGAATGTATTGATATAAATAATTTATAGTTTATAATACATGATAAGGATATTAAATAACCTAAATTTACTCACTTAATTCATTTAATTATTTTTAAAAAATAATATTTAATAAATTTATAATTTAAATAATAATATCTACAATTTCTACAGTTATCTCATATATCATAATACCTTGTAATATCGATAGAGATTGACCTATAATTAACCTTGTTATTTAATCACTAATTTATTTTGATATTCTAATTTGAATTTTCATCTTTGATAAATTCTCTTTTTAGCTCTTTTTTTTTTGGGGTATAATAATTAACTAATTTGTGATGCAAGTTAAAAGCTAAAAGGAGTTAAAAAGTCTAATTTGGTGACTTAAGATGTTCCCTCCTTTTGATTAGGTACCCAAGTGAAATATATTTAGAATTATGATAAAAACACCTTTTTCAACCCAATTGTTCTTTTTCTATATGCAGTAAGTTTTCCTATTTAGCCCATTAGATGTTGTTTTACGCAAAATTGATTAAAAAAAACTATTTATCACAAATTATTAACGGAAAAGTTTGTTACGCAATTGTTGCATACGGATTGGTACGCACTGTTTGATTTGGCAACTTTACCTAATATGGAAATGCAAACTTGAAATACACAACAAGTTAATAAACAAGAAATTAATATAATAAATATAATATTATATTTTTAAACTCGATTAATATAATATATTTAATATAAATATTATATTTATATTTATAATTTTAAAATATTCAATGATTTTATTATATTTATATTTATATAATTGAAAAAAAATATGAAACATATATATGTATTATATTATACACGAATTATTGAATATAGCTTTGGGCAATTGGGTTTGGTTTATAGACTCACAGACTTAACAGTTTTGATGTCATGTGATTTCAATGTTTCAACCATTTGCTTTTAACTCATGAAATTTTAAATCTATTTATTATTTTTATTAAAGTTTATTTATTTATAAAATTAAAAATAAAAAATATTACAAAAACTTTTATTAATAAAAATGATAATTTTCATCAACTTACGCTAATAATTTAAAATTAATAAATTAAAAAAAATATATAATATCAAAATTCAACATATCCTCGAAAAAGAAAAAGAATAAAAAAACTAATATTGTCTCCACTTGGCGTTTCCATGCAATTCCACCTATGAGCACTTCCTTTACAGATCAGCTTCATGGTCGAAACTTAGTATTTCATTTTCCTTCATGTTTGGTCCAATAAAAGAGGGAATAGAGGGGAGAAAAAAAAAAAGGTGTATAGACGGTGATGGAGATGCGAGACATCGACGACCTTCCAAAGAACGCTGCCAATTACACGGCTTTGACGCCATTATGGTTCTTGGAACGTGCCGCCACCGTTCATCCGACAAGACAAGCGGTGATCCATGGATCTCGAACATACACGTGGCTCCAAACTTACCAGCGCTGCCGTCGCTTGGCTTCAGCTCTTTCTAAGCGGTCCGTCGGCCTCGGTAGCACGGTAATCAAATAACTTATCCGTAGTCTATCATCATTATTAATGATAAAATATATATATATATATATATATATATATCGGAAATGGTGAAAGCTTTAAATTCTGGTTTGCTTGCTGAGTAACATATACTCTTAGATATATTTCCAAAAAAAAAGAAAAAAGTGTGGTAGTTATAAAGTTACACCGTCAATATGTAAAAGAAAAAAAACGTTCGATGAGAAGTATGATCTTATTCGAGTAGAGTTTTTGGTTAGATAAGCGGATTTCTAGGATGATATATCCGTAATGCATATTAAAAAATAAAAAAATAATTAAAAAAAATTATATATGTGACATTTTTTAATTGGTGAAGCTAAAGAATTACATTCGAGTATGATTTTATTATTTTCACATTTATGTTTGTAAATAATAAGGTCTGTTTGGTTGATGCTTTTGATTTTTCTTTTTTTTTTTTTTTTTTAAATTTTTGTTTCTTATTTTTAAAATAGAAAAATAAAAACAGACGGAATCGAAATAGTTGGCTCGCCCTTTTAACTGTTTCTTTCTGTTTTATTGATGAATGTTTAATGCTTGATGTGTTGTCCAAATCTGATAAGGGAATTGGCAGTTCTGTTTATATACTGAAAACTCTTGAAATTTTAAGGCTTTTTTGAGGAATAGGTATATACTAACTAGTGACTTCGTATGAATGTATTCTTTGTTGGGAAATCCGAGTATCGTTTTGTTGGATTTTGTTACCACAGTGTTAAAAGTTCTTAAATCCCGACTTCGAAGTTTGAAAAGTATATTAATTTCTGCTTCATACAATTCTGTATGGATTGTTTACATAATGACTGTTTTTAGGAAACTTTAACGTTTCTAATGCTCTTGTTCATTATATATGTTTCTGATCTAATTACTTTGTAAAATTGGCAGGTAGCCACAATCGCGCCAAATGTCCCTGCTTTGTATGAAGCTCATTTTGGAATTCCGATGTCTGGGGCTGTTATAAACGCTGTCAATATTCGCCTAAACGCATCAACCATTGCTTTCCTTTTGGGTCATTCACAATCCGCTGTTGTCATTGTGGACCAAGAGTTTTTCAATTTGGCAGAGGATGCTTTGAAAATCATGAAGGAGAAAAGCCAAGGCAATTTCAAGCCTCCGCTTTTCATTGTCATTGCTGATGAAAGCTGTGATCCGGAAACATTTAGGTATGCTTTGGGACAAGGAGCCATTGTGTATGAGAAGTTCTTAGAAAGTGGTGACCCTGACTTTGCTTGGAAGCCTCCTCAGGATGAGTGGCAAAGCATTGCTCTGGGTTATACTTCTGGCACAACAGCCAGTCCGAAAGGGGTGGTATTGCATCACCGAGGGGCATACCTCATGTCTTTGAGTAATCCTCTTATATGGGGTATGAATGAAGGAGCTGTATACTTATGGACTCTACCGATGTTCCATTGTAATGGTTGGTGTTTTCCTTGGACACTTGCAGCTCTTTGTGGAACAAACGTATGCCTCCGACAGGTAATTTGTAGGCAAAATAATTGCTTTACTTCCACTTTAGTATATGAAACAAAGTAGCTTATCTGTTTCCATATTCATCTTTTTCTGATCTGGCTCTAGGCGTAATTTTGTTGAAACTCTAAAGGTTTGTATTTGTGCTATGGGGCCTTTCCATATTCTGCTTTTGTTCTTGCCATGATTCGAGCTCCGAGATTGAGACTTTGAGAGGTCTTTCCTCCCTCATACAGTTATACTCAGTGTGGATGCTGATGTTCTGCGCTAAAATCCCCTTTATCTAAGATCAGAGCTTGTTACTTACTTGTTAACCGTACTTTTTATTTTTCTTAGAGTATCTGTATTTAATACATATTTGGACATAAATATAAAAGTACGATACTTCAAATAAATGAAAAAAAACTTAAAAAAATTGAGTATATTCATGTCAAACATATATTCGAATCTAACATTGAACTCAAGTTCGGGTATCATAGTCACTTACTGATGTCCTTGTTCATTCCTTTTGTATCTGCAGGTAACGGCAAAGGGAGTGTACTCAGCCATCGCGAAGTATGGCGTGACTCACTTATGTGCTGCACCTGTGGTGCTCAATACCATAGTTAATGCCCCACCTGAGGACACAATTCTGCCCCTCCCCCATATCGTTCATGTAATGACAGCCGGTGCTGCCCCACCTCCTTCCGTTCTCTTTGCAATGTCTCAAAAAGGATTCCGTGTTACCCACACTTATGGTCTTTCAGAAACCTATGGTCCTTCTACAGTGTGTGCATGGAAGCCTGAATGGGACTCGCTTCCACCTGAAACTCAAGCTCGTCTAAATGCACGTCAAGGTGTCCGATACATTGGTTTAGAAGGCCTGGATATCATCAGTACACAAACTGGTCAGCCCGTTCCTGCAAATGGAAAAACTATCGGAGAAATAGTGATGCGTGGTAATCTTGTGATGAAGGGCTACTTAAAGAACCCGAAAGCAAACAAGGAAACATTTGCGAACGGCTGGTTCCACTCTGGGGATCTTGGTGTGAAGAATCCAGATGGTTATATTGAAATAAAAGATAGGTCAAAGGACATTATCATATCTGGAGGTGAAAACATCAGCAGCGTGGAGGTAGAAAACAGTCTCTACTTGCATCCTGCGGTACTGGAGGCATCAGTGGTGGCGCGACCAGATGAGCGGTGGGGAGAGTCGCCTTGTGCTTTCGTGACCTTGAAGCCGGGCGTGGATAAATCCAATGAACAGCAGTTAGCCCAAGACATAATGAAGTTCTGCAGGTCCAAGATGCCTGCGTATTGGGTTCCAAAATCAGTGGTGTTTGGTCCATTGCCAAAGACAGCTACAGGTAAGACTCAGAAGCACGTGCTAAGATCCAAGGCAAAAGAGTTGGGACCTGTCAAGTTGTCTAAGTTATAACCTGGTAAGTTCAGTTGAATATTAAATTATTAGGTACCAAAATAAAAATAAAAAAAGCGAAATTGCCGGTTTACGGTTATATTGTCTATGAAAACTTTTGTAGCTTTATTTTATCAGTAAAAATTTTCATCGGCTAATCTTGTTTTAATCTGTAATCAGTCCTTGCCTAAGTTGAGATTTTCGATATTGATGAACTAGGTCTTGGTTGAAGTAACACAAAAAGACTTTTAGCCAAATCATTTGACTCTGAATTGATTTGATTGAAATCCAAGTCATTGAAAGCAACATTTGCCGAGCACCTAGAAGTTATAATGTGCTAACTTTCCCTTTCCTTTGGGGCCTTTTGTTACCCAGCTCTGATGCATGGCTAATTAACCACTATGAGTTAAAGTGACCTTTAATAGGCGTCATCAGACGTTGTTGGGCTCCAGTATTCAAAAACCAGATTGGATTTCGGTTCAAGATATGGGCCTACGAGTGAGGTTTGTCTTTTCTCTTTAGTTTACACAAAGGCCTATGTTTTGAAACCAAAATACTTATTTCCAGGCTCGGAGCCCTTTATTTTCCACGCTGACTTTTGGGAGGACTGAAGAGGATATAACCCATTAGGTCTTGGGTTGTTTATTTTTTAAGTTCTGATACCAACCGTGTTTAAAAAACCGGATTTGATCACTCAGTCAGATTAAAAGGTTTCGCATTTAATTTTGTTAAATGTTGAAAAGGATGGATATATTACGAAAACTATGACATATTAGTGCACCATGAAAATGTAAACGGGTGTATTTTCAATGGCGATATTAAGAAATAAACATATTTGAATCTAATTTATTGTATAAATAAAAATGTACATTAATTATTGAGTTAAATATCGTCGAGAAAAGTATACTAATAATAATAATAATCTATAAAGTTATATCTTTCTATTTATTAACAACTGGTTTCAAGCTGGATTCTTAATATAAGTATTTGAATTAAGATTGTATTATATACTTTTTTTTTTTTGTGTTTTTCATTTTGAGCTTATCTCTTAAATAATATTATCTTATATTTATTAAAATTTAAATTATCAATAATCTTATTTTTAAATGATTTTAAATCAAACGCTTAATATTTATAATAATAATATTGTAGTGTTTATATGTGTGTGTATATTATATATATATATATATATGATGGCAGACAAGAAAACATTAGATCCTTAATAATTGCCTAGCATGGATGATCGGAAACGATCAGTCTAAGTAGACGTGGCATGTTAACCTCAATACCCGTTTTCAGATAACTCTTTAGCACAGTGCTGACCAAAAGAAAAAAAAAAAAAAAAAAGGTAAATCGAAGTTTTACTGCGTAACTTCTACTCTAAAATAAAAAATTTTTAATGATGGAATAAAAGATGATTAAAAGAGTATTTTTTTTATTTTTAATTTAGTTATATCGAGGATGACTATTTGCTCTTAATTTGATAGTATTAATAAGAATTTTGTTTCAAAATTTTTTTAAAGTTGTAAGTTTAGAAAATAATTATTATAAGCTATTTTTATTCTTAAAATTTTTAAAAATAATTTTTTTATTTTTTAAAAATAATTATTGATTATCTTTGATTCTTATAAATTTTGTAATGCTTTCTGTCTCTATTAAATTAACTTATTTTGTAAAGATATTATGTATTTCAAAATCATTTCAAACTCACTACTTTTAAAATTTATAATAAAAAAAATATGTACGTGATGAGTTAATATTCGATTATATATATATATATATATATGTATGCATGTATGTATACGAAAGCGGAAAAGTGGATCGTTACTGAGTTTACATCAATCATTATCATTGGAATGTGGTCTTGCACGTAACGAAAAAAAGGGATTAATCTGTTCTACGACAGCCTTTAATAACTTAAAACGTTATCAACTTTCGAGTGCAAGTTTTGTTTCCCCAAGAATCTTCTAACATTCTTATTTGTCACATGAAAAAGAAATTTGCTTAACTAACAAACTTACCAAACCCGAACTTATTTTCTTTTCCGAGAGTGTTTCATGCATACATGTATATTTCGTTTTTTTTTTTTTTTTTAGATATATTGGTTCTATCAACAAAATAATATATTATCGTACATCGAATTCTATTTTTAAATATTTTTTAATTATATTTTTACGAGATATGCATTATTTTATTAATATTGTTTGAGTCTAATTGATATATGATTTTAGAAATTTATAATGGAAATTTTCTTAAATTTCCTTTAGCATGGACTTTGGGTGAGTATATGCACATAATTTGTAAAATTATAAAGTTGAAAATTTAAATTAAAATAAAAATTGAAGGAAAAAAAAAGGGGTCTCCCAAATTAAGGAAGAAGATAAGTTGATTAGCTGGCGAGAGAAGAGTGCTATTTCTGTACGTCACTTTATATTTTTAGAGGATAAGAATGGTATATCTAATCAGTAGATCTCCATCGATTCTCCCCATCCCCATGCTTGCCTGTTTGAAGCCACCATAAACCAAAAGCTTTGTCATCCAGATAAATTTCTTGCTCTCATCTCAATCTCATCCACCCATGGCTTATTTTTTCAATTTTTGTTGATAAATATATCCATTCTCATCTCATCCCAAGTTTGTGCAACTTTCAATCCCAAAAAAAAAAAAAGAAAAAAAGAATTCAAAGTGGGGTCTCATTTTCAATTCAGATAACCCACTTAGGGCCAGTTGAAATCAGTTTCGGCAAATTGTTCTTGATTTTTTTTATTTACTTACAAAAATAGTTAGAATAGTAGGAGAATCGGATATGCCTTAAGGCTATACAAATCATCCATAAAACTGATGGCTGATAGTAAAGATTGAATCCAAATCTTACAAACAAAATGATCGATTTTGATCAATTCAATCAACCAACCTGTTTTGACAACATTATTCTTACTTGTTTAAGATCAGACTGGCTGTCCTTTTAAAACCAACTAAATACTAAACCCCACAATATCCATGCAATTGCAAATGCAGTGTAATGAAAGTCACTTTATAACGTTCTGGATATTGTACATGTCACTATGTCAGCAAGTAAGAGCTGGTTGGTTGGCAATGGCAGCAAGCAATTGCCAAACCATTTTATTTTTTTTTTGAAAATGAATCATACATATATATATATATATATATATATAGACACAGACACACTATATTATATGTACCAAATATTTCATTAAAGAAATATATAATTTTTGAAGAAAAGAAATGAAACATTTCATTAAAGCAAAAATATTAGCAATTGCAACTAGTTATTTAGTTCGTCGAAATTTATATATAATTTTTTTTTTGTTTAAGGAGTAATAGTTCGAATTCTCTTTCTTAAATAAAGTATTAATATAAATATTTTTCATGCAAATTTAAATTGATAGGAAAAAAAAAGGTTTTTGGTGGAGAGTCTATTAATACTTATATAATTAGATGGATTTGAACTCAAATAATACTTGTATATTAGTGTTTATATAAAATAAGATCTTACCATATCAATCAATTTATAAAGTAGA
>JBBYHK010000002.1:6498442-6511846 GCA_038382065.1 Adansonia grandidieri
GCTATCAATGCAAAATAGGAAATTGTTTTTCCCAACTGTTTTGTTAAATGTGAAGCTTTTCTATTTTAATATTAATAAATCTTTTATTGATGAAATTCTATTTTGGTGATCTTATAGACAAGCTTTAGTGGATGGAGAGGGCAAGAGCAAGAGCGCAGGCTGGAGTCTCCTCTATATTTTGTGCTTGAGGATTTGTGGGAGTCTTTTAAGGAATGGAGCGCATATGGAGCTGGGGTTCCTCTTTTGTTGAATGGCAGTGACTCTGTCATGCAATACTATGTCCCTTACTTGTCTGGCATTCAGCTGTATATAGACCCATCAAGACCCTCCGCAAGGCCGAGGTAAAGCCATTCGCATCTTAATAAGTCCTGGTCTTGACTGAGAATTTCTGATGGCCTTTGGGTTTTTTGGATCCTTATGTGGTTACAGCAAGTCCCTATTGCCTTTTTTTTTTTTTCCGGATTTAAGAGACTGTAATTGGAGAATCTGGATCAAATTTATTAGAAATGATATTCCATTAACTTGTGAAGTCATGCAGCTCAAGTCTTGCTTGATAGTTGATATAACCTACAACTAGGTTGTATTCTACCCTATATTTCGCTGATTTGCTTTAAAAGATATGCTGTTTGGTCCATAAACTTAGTGATGTAAATAGAGGTTGAAGTGATATAAATAGAGGATGAAGTGCAAGGTGATGAGTTCTCTTGAGCTGTAATCGTTAATTGTAATTCTTCTTTGAAATGCTAGATTAATAGAATGCTTGCTGCGTTATTTCATTTTACCATCCATCTTTGAACAGGAGGCCTGGTGAGGAAAGTGATACTGAGTCATCCAGGGAGATGAGTAGTGATGGTAGCAACAGTGATCGTGGAATAGGAAGAACAGCTAACAATGTTGTCCTGGGGGCTTGGAGTCAGATGAAGATTGCAGATCCGGATATCCAGAGAATGACTGGACTATCAATTAGAAATAGATTTTTTGAGGGTTCATCAAGCGATGAAAGCGATAGTTGTAACCCTCCTGGTCAGCTTATTTTTGAATATTTAGAGCATGATCAACCATTTAGTCGTGAGCCGTTGGCTGACAAGGTATTTTCCATGTCCTTTTTTACATTAGCATTTGCTGCTTGTAGTGTTCTCTCTAATTACCATGCATCCCACAGATTGCAGTTCTGGCATCTCGATTTCCAGCACTAAAAACGTACAGGAGCTGTGATCTATCGCCTTCAAGTTGGATTTCTGTGGCATGGTATGTTTTTCTCTTTTCCGAGAACTTCATGAAGCTATGGCTCTTTTTTATTGCAATTGTGATTTTAATCCTGATTATATCTGACAAAATCCTTTTTTTTTTTTTTTAATGAAGGTATCCTATATATAGAATACCAATGGGTCCAACTCTACAAAATCTGGATGCCTGCTTTTTAACCTATCACTCTCTGTCTACGCCCTCACCAGGCAAGGATCTTGTCCACCTTTTTATTTGTGGTTGCATGTCTGTATTATTTGTGTCCGAAACTTTGTTTACAACGTCTTTTTGATATATTTTGGAGCAGGTGCCAGCACAGATGGGTTTCCCTTCTGCGGCTTTAAGATTAGGGAGTTTCATGGTGCTGACATGACCTCAAAGATAACATTGCCTACCTTTGGACTTGCATTCTATAAGTTCAAAGTTTCGGTTTGGAACCCCGATGAAGTTAATGAATCTCAGAAAGCTAGTTCCCTTTTACGAGCTGCTGATAACTGGCTTAGGCTTCTGCAAGTGAATCATCCAGACTTCCGCTTTTTTGTTTCCCACAACACATACCAGAGGTGAACCAAGTTCTAAATCATAACAGAAATTTCCACTTAACTTGGAAGAGAATCGCAGTACCTCAGCCGATAGACTTCCAAAATTCCCCATCGCCGTTGGCTCATACATGTACTCGAAATCCAATGCCCTATTTGTAGTTCTTCCTCATCGATGTGACTAAGATGCTTTTTCTTCGAATGGATTATGGTGGATACGGAAAAAATGGATAGACATGATATATATTCCATTTCTGCTGGTAAATGAGCTTCTGCTGATACTCCCTGTTCTTTAATCAGTGTAATGGCCTTGAAGAGGTAGACGTCAATGGCTACAACCTCTTAATAAGCTTGTTTGATGATGAAAATATCACACATGCATGTGATATTTGTATGTCCTTTGTCTTTTCTGGGTTCAAAATGTGTAACATAGTGCTTGTACTAACACTTTTATAGGGCTTGATTTTGGATCCAACGATAGTTGCAGGAATGCACTAAAAACTACATCTATAATTCAACTTTCTTTTTTTTCCCTTGCTTCCCTTCAATTGCTATGGGACAAATGAAGTTTTAGTGCTTTTCACAGGCGACTCTTGCCGTGTTAAAAGGTTAGAAGCTTAACTAGGCAAATACAAAAAAATAATTAAAATACAAAATAAAATATGATATGATACGAAAATAACATGAACATCATATGAATATATGAATTTTTTTAAATTTATAAAATATAAATTATTAACGTATCAAAATTTGTATAAATATAAAATATTTTAAATATGATTATATTATAATAAAAATACGAACATGATATAGATATACGGATGACAAGTCTATTAAAAATGTATAGAAAATGGAATTAAATCGTGGGTTTTACATTTTTACGAGTGGGTAAGATGGATACAAATCTCTCTCACTTGAAGAACTGCTTCGTTCATACGTAATTATGTAGTGCTATTGGTAGAAACTCTCGGATTGTTAGGTATTCCCAATAAGCGAAAAGAATGGAGGAAAATTTGTAGCCAAGATTTGGCTATCAAATCTTACCCAACCAAACCAATCATTCTTGAGAAACATTTGAGGAAGTCTGCTCTTGTTACGATATTTCCAAAATTTTCCAGGAATGAATGGTGATGAGTAATTCCCACTACCGCAACTTGGAAGTTCATGCATTTTTGGTTTATTACAAGCTAAAATGGGTAAACCGTCGACAATGACAAGCTTTTTACTAGTCTTATAGTTGGTTTTTTCCTCCATTCACCCAATTATACTAATGACTTGGAAGGTGACAAAAAGTGGTTACAACATTGGACTTGGTTTGGTCTGAAGCGGATGAGGTTCCGAACCCATATACAAAAGGTGAGAAGGACATGAGTTTCGGAATACAAATACGTGTAACAAACAACAATTACGGCCCATATAATATAATCCTCTTTCTTAAAATATATTTTGCATATTAATTTTAAAAATACATTTTGCATATAAACTTCATAATAGATATTTCCAGTTAACTCAGATCTTTAGTATGTATGTAAAGGAAGTGGGCATGGGTAAAGTTCATTCATCTTTGCACTATGCACAGAACCTACAAATACAATTGAAATGCAAGGTTTCGTTGGAAAAAAGACCAGGAAAGATTTTTGGGGTAGACCAATCACCCAGCTCTCGTAGCTCAGTTGGTTAGAGCACCCGTTTAGTAAGCGGGAGGTCTTGAGTTCGACTCTCAACGAGAGCAAATTATTAACTGTTCTTTTTATTTTTTTCTTAGAAAGTCAAAAGCTTATTACTAAATGCAAATGCATAAACTAATTAGCATGTTACCAACAAAATTCTAGTTTTTCATCATACAAAGAAAAAGGTGATACTTTAAAATGGTAGAAAACAAATGATTCCAATCACATGTCAGAAAACCATGAATGATCATCATCCATATATACACAACGATAGAAGAGTACATAATCTCAACAATTACATGCAATAAAACAAAACAATGATAGCTTCAGCTTACGGATGTAATCGAGACAAATTGAAAGAAGCTTGAATTTGGGACTCGAAACTACATTCAAGCACAAAGAGTTCTGTTTTTAAGTTTGAGCTCGATTAGAATATTCAAATTCAGCTTGCTCAATAGATCAAACTGTTCAAGCTCAGCTCGACAATAACTAACCCAAATTTGATTATTTTTTGAGCCAAGCCATAGTAGTTTGCAAGCACAACCAGAGGTGTCTCGTTCTCTTCTATTTTGTCTTCATTGAGTCGATGAGATCCGAAGCCTTGAAAGATTTTTCAAGAATATCAGCAATTGAGAGCTTCATGTCAGCCGTTATCCTCTCAACTATAGTGGCCAATGAGTCCACATCCGACATGGCTCTATGTGTTGCGTCTGCTGCTTGAATGCCAAAGTGTTCACAGAGTGCTTGCAAAGAGTATTTTCTCGATCCTGTCAACAGTATAAACAGTTTAAACAGACTGAAAAATGACAGCGAAAAAGAGGTAGGGGAAGCGAAGCTTCTAACCATTCAACTTCATCAACTGCCGTGCCAAAGGAAGGGTGTCGAGAAACAGAAAGTTCGAAGGAATATCGATTGAACATCGGCTGAATTCCTTGACTAAAAATGGTACATCGAAACAACGTGCATTGTGAGCAATGAACAGACAAAGGCTCCCAGGAATCTGTTGACGACTTCTAATATAGTGCATTAAGATCGGAATGAAGTCCGTCATCCTAGTCGAAAACCAGCAATCATCCAGCATGGGGCATGGATCACAAGTTGGAAGTGGAGAGGGAATCAATATAAAGATAATCAATCAATAAAGTCGAACTTAAAAGTAATTTGAGATTTGTAAGATTTTGGCATCGTTTGAGGATAGTATGATATACCTTGGGACATCTGGTCGATTCAACATGATGGTAGTAATTCCATGAATGTGAGAATTTAGAACACGTTGGCCAGGGTTAATCAAGGTGTGCAAACAACTGTTCTTGCCCCCCGAAAGATCTCGGATTGCAATTTCAATAATCCGTCCACTCTCTTTGCAGAACCCAGTGGTTTCGATATCAAAGACAAATAGTCTTACAAGTTGCTTTGGATCTTGGCTCCCTAAAATCTGGTGTTTAGCATCACAAAAGTGGATGCTTCTAAAGCAACTTGATGCTGAAGAAATGCCAGTGCTCGCTTGCACTTGTTCATCCAAGAATTCATGCCTAACATTGCTTGCGTCTCTTCTCTTAATGTCTCCAGATCCTAGCCCACTTACTGTTGATTTACGTCTCAAAACCTGAGGCCCATTTAATGTACCTTGTCGTAAAAGCTCAAAACAATGTGAGCCTAGCAACTTAACTTTGGAACAAAATCCAGGAGAATGTCTTAGCATGCAGAAGTTGTGCGACAAACAGTCCGTATATGTAGATCGAAAGTATGATAAAGGCCGGATTCTGAATCTAGGAAATTGCAAAAGGGAAAAGTACATGGCACCTCTCATCATTCGGCTCAATCAACTGCAAGACAATTAGCTTACTCTTAGAGTAACCTTTCAACATGTTTCGTGCGATAAATAAGTAATAGAATGTTAATCAGAATGATGGCTTTAGCTTATATACGCTACTAGAAGAAATAAGTACTATACATTGAATGTCTATTTGACTTCTCTATACAATTAAATTCTAATTCAGTATGGATTGAATCTTCTTTCATTGATCCTGCAGTTGATGTTGTGTTTGTAGTAAACTACAATCAAAGATCCTTTATTGAAACAAGTTTTCTTTATATTTTCATTGAAAGAAACCAAAAGGCAAGGATGGAAAAAAAATATTTCGGGAGTTCAACTCTATGTTACGCAAACTCGTCAATTTTCTTAAAAGTATCCGTGTCCGACATATATTCGGACATAAGTATAAGGCATTATCCTCTAAATATATAAAAAAACTTTAAAAAAAATTAAGTATACTTATATCGGTCACGTACCTATATCCGACACTCATCCCAAGCCGGGTAATCCTATCAGAACTTCCACCGTAGTTTAGCCATTGCCACTAGCTTCACTTCCACAGGTTTCAATGAGATATGATTAGCAAATTCAATAATGAAAACCCAGCACTCAATCCAATCAAACAATTAAGATTCCCTAAGAAGAAATGAAACTTTATTGCACCATATCAGAACCAAAAGCATAGCCGAATAAGAACAAGTAATGCATTTTCACCAAAACACCCAAATAGACCATTTATACAACAGGCTTACCAGCAATAATCATTAAAACCCACAAATTTTTTGAAGAGAAATCCACCCCATCAACATCAAAAAAAGCTCAAATCAAGAATCAGGGTGTCATTCAACTACGAACTAAAGAAACAGCAAGATGGGATACATAACAAAACAGTGACAAAAAAAGTGCCACCTTTTAAGGGAATTCAAAAATTGGAAACTGAATTGGCCTATGAAATTGCCATTTTTTAAGTTATAAACAAACTCGAGAGAGAGAGAATTAAAAAAGACGGGTTTTTGAGTTTGGTTTATTCGTTTCCAGTTCGAGGGACAAAGGAGGAACCTTCTTTTGGCGCTGTTTGACGCTTTGCCAATAAGGGGAAAACAACACGAGAGTTCCATAATCCTAAGCTTTGTAACCAAAACTCATAAGCTACGACCCAAGCATTCGTTTGGACCAAAACGAGAGCCAGTTGAAGCCTCATCAGGCTTGCTGAGCCCAACTACGAGCCCTTTTCTAGGAAAATCTTGATGAGGACCAAAGCCCAAACTTAATTACTTCTACCAATGTTTAAACCTCTGGATCATTAATGAGTTTGATTGAACCAGTTGAATTGAATAATTTTTTTAAAATTTTTAAATATTAAGTAAAATATAATAAATATTTAATAAATTTAATAGGTTAAAAGTTTAAATCTCATTATAAAAAAAAATTAAATTCTTTTTTTCCTGTTGTTTACTAGATCTAAATTAATTTGTTCACTAATTTCTTGAAATTTATAATTTTATAACATATATCGGATTAAACTAAACATAAATTTTCGATTGGATTGACCGCTGTGATTAAATTGTTTTAAACAGTTATCTACACTTACTAGCCAGCAATCATATGATCACTTTTCATTGTACTTAAAAGGGTTGAACCCTTTTTTCAGTGCAAGGATAAAGAAAAATGAGGAAATTGAGAGAAGTGTCAAAAAGAATTTTGTCCAAGTCTTGTCCAATAAAGGTAAAGAAACTACATCTTAAATCTGTTCACAACTTGCATATAGCATTGCCCTTTTTATATAAAAGGTAGTTAACACAAATCTAATTACCCAATGATGGTTTTTAACTCTTTTTTAATAAAAAGAAAAACTCAAATAATTAGAGAAATATAGCAGTAACTATCCCCTTGTATAAATTGTTACTGTAAACTAAGAACTTGAAAAAAAAATGATATCCTGTCTGTGACTGTCTGCTAGGGCCATGCCAAATTTATGGTTCAGCTTTGCGCATGGCTGGCTCTCTAACTGAATAGCTGTTTTAGAGAAGATTTAAGGTTAGAATTGGTGAGCCTGGCTGGTAGACCAGATAATTTTTGTATTTTATATTATATTTATATATTTTATTATATAATAATTATGTATAAATTTTAATATAATAATAATAATTATATTATATAAATTTTAAAATATATATAATAATAAATTATATTTTTAATATTTTATATGTATTATATTTATATAATTATATATAATATGATAGGTCTAGCATCAGCGGCCCCGCCGGCTGCTGCTGCCCCATGGCATGTAATTGGTAGGCACCAGGCAGACCAAGACCATAGGTTTATTTTGGCCATCACAAAGAGCGAGGCTGCTACAGTGGCACCATCCAATGATGGATGTTGACTCAGAGATTAAGCCAATAATGCCACCCCCTCGATGCTGTGTCATAAAGCCAATTCCCAATGCCCTTTCTTTTTTTTCCTATTTTATTTGGTAGTCATTATCCCTAATTAAAAAAAAGGGCAGAGAGAGAAAGGTATGGAGGTTTTTCTTTTGTTTCGTCTCGTTGGAAAAATTTTAGGCCAAAAATCAGGTGCTTCACTAATCTTACCCCCATTTTCAATTAATTTATATTTTTACTATTTATTTTTTTATAAAAAATCCTAAATATTAATTTAAATCTTAAACATTTTAAATGTCAAGTTTACGATAAACTTGAAGTTTAGAGTAATTACGACGGTACTTTTTTTTTTAATCTTTATCTGTCCTTTTGGATTTGCACATTTCCAAACATAAATTATCAAGAAAAGGAATATCCATCCTTCCAATTTTTTTTTTTAAAAAAAGAAAATTACTTATCAATGCAATTACACAAAGCTTATACATGATGAAGATATTGTATAAATTTCTAGCCAAAGGTCAAAGTAGTTAAACTTTTAGGAATGCTAAGTGAACAACTACAATTGCCCATTGATTAGTTTCACATTGGATGCCAAATTGATTCCTAAAGTCCTACATCCAAAAACTGGGAAAAAAACATAAAGTTTAAGTTTCGAAGTTCATCAATCATTGGCTTTTGCCGACTATAGAAAAATTGTTATGTTAAAGATTATAAAAATCTCCACCATCACATCTCAGGTGCGATGGCTAATTTATCCCATTATATTCGCATGGTCAGTCTCAGCTCTCAAGTTGTATATTTGAAGGGAATATGTGTTGTTCTTTTTCTTTGTTTTTTTTTTTTTTTTCCCCATGGAACATGTAAAATCATGGGAATCAAATTCCCATTCCTAAGACAAATTAATGGAAATATTTCAATCAATTAAAATTTATTTTTTTTTCTTTTGAATAATTTAATTCTATCAAAGAAAAATAATAAGTTAAAAATTCAAATAATAAAACAATTATTCGTGATCTATGGGATTTTGAACAATAAAAATAAAAAATTAGAGACATCCAATTTTTCTTATTTATATATAGTTTTATATTATAATTATTTTTATAAATTTTAATATATTTGTATGTTTGTATTTTATTAAATTTTATATTATATTTTAATTATTAAATGAGTAAAACGATAGGGAGGGCGGCTGGTTGTTGCGAGGCTGGCAAAAAGTGTACTATAAATAGACCTGGAGATGTGGATCTAATTTGCCAAGCTTTCCAACTGGTACACTAAAGGAGGAGGGATAACTGCTCCCACCCCCCCCCACCCCGAAACTCTCTCTCCCTCTCTCTCAACACTGCTTTTTAGTTGACAAGTAATTTCCAAGTTTCACTTCAATAATTTTGATTGAAAATCTTTTCAAAACAATGAAAGAACGACAAGCTGGATGTTGGGGAGGCAACAACTCGCTTCCTCACGTGCTCATCTATCCTTTTATTATTATTATTATTATTATTATTATTACAAATTTCATAATAGTGTAATAAATATCTTCCCATGACAATTGAAAACAAAAAAAATATATATATCAAAAACTACGTAAATAATAGAGAGAGATAATCCGATGGTACAACATGTGTTTTTAGACTTCAGATGAACACTTTCATATACTCAAAATACTGAAGATTAAATCTTCCCAAGCTTAGTAATAAAAGTGTCCACGATATGAAAAAAATTTAAAATTTAATTTAATTTAATCAAATTTATTAATTAAAGTTACTATTAAAAAATTAAAAATTATTTTTATATTAATATTTATATAATTTATAATTAAATTTTAATTAAAAATATTATTTTATTTTAAAAATACTACTTTAGGCTGGCTGCCTCAAATTGAAACAAATAAAATATAAGCCAAGCCTGTTGAGTCGAGTTTTTTAATAGATCTAATTAATAATTTTAAGTAAACATGAATATATATATTTAATAAACATGGTATAATATATTAATAAAACATGTCATACACAAATTATTATATTTTGAAATTAACGCATCAGATAATTTATAATTTTTATATTCACACAATTAATTAAAAATATAAACTATAATATATATAAATAATTATTTGATACATTAACAGTAAAATTTTTAATTTATAAACGAAATTAAAAAAATATCATATGTTTAAAATATAAATTTAAAAAAATAAAAAATAAATAAATAAAATATATAATAATATTTTAACCTTACAATTAAAATTAAAAAAAAATTATTATTAACATATTAAATAATAATTATATACATATATGCAAGAATTCTCCGATATAATTCGAAATATTCTATTTTTATTATCTTTTATTTTTTTGATAATGCGGTGAAAGGGACGTGTTATAAAGAAAGCGCACGTACGCTGCAAGGCGTAGGACCGCCGTCTCTCCGCGTTGGTTTTCCATTTTCCCTTTCTTTTTTCTTTGTTTACTCTCTGCCATTGTCGGTTAAGGGACCCACTCTTCCGCCACAAAAAAAGCACCACGTGTCCTTGTTTGATTTCAAAAACGCTTTTAGTGATCATCCAACACGTCACGTTTTTTTCCTACCTGCTGACGTGGACACTATAAAGTGGGTTTGTGGGTCCCTTCTTTCCATTCAAGGTGGGTCCCGTTAACCCTTGTGTCAGTCTCCTGAGCTGTCACTTAGCTGTATCTTTGTGCTATCAGTAAATATTTTGGTAATTAAACAATTTGAGGTATTTAGGACTGATGTATATTCAGCTTTATGTAGTATTTAGTATATTTTTTATTTACAGTTGATTTATCGTTAGCGTTTAAATTTATAAATTTTAAAAAATCATATAATATTACTTTATTTTTTAAAATTTATTTATATAAAATTTAAATAATATTTTAAAAATTTTAATTATATAATAAATAATTAAATAGGGTTTCAAACCGATATGATTTATTGGTAAATCCAACTGCAACTATCTCTAAAGTCATTCCAGCCGCCATTTTTCATTATCCTTAGCCATCTCCTCTATTCTCACAACATTCACTTTCATTGATTTTGTAAGATTGAAAAAACCTTCTAAAGAAATAACTTTAAAATTTGATTTTTTTTTTAATTTTATTAGAATAATATCAAAATTACATAATGATATTACTCAATATTATTATTATTTTTAGAGTGAAAGCATGTTTTATGCATGTTTTATAAATAATAATATTACATTACGTCGTCTCATTATTTTGTTGATAAAAGTTAAAAGTATTTTAATTTTATAATTAATTGGACATATTGCGCAGATTTGCTTCTTACTTTTAGTGAACTTATATTAACATCAAGGAACGACTATACTAATATGATTAGCACTTTTAATGCCTTTGCTTAACGTAGAAGCCAAATTCATGATAACAATATATATTAGTATTTTATATTGGCTGAAATTTTTAAATGTACTTAAGCTTGTAGTAAGACTTGCTTCTCTGACTAAACATAACAAAATGTCAAATATTGGAATATTAATTTGATTATAAGATATAGTTTTATAAGCTAGCCAACTTCTTGCATGACCATATTTTTGTCTCATATTATGAGTAAATTTTGTGTAAGGAAATGAGATTTTATTCGCATTTAATTATAAAGTTTTCTACCTTTAGATTGATAAATCCGCATCTCATTAGCAAGTGGATTTTTTTTTGTTAAAGTTGTTACTTAGTCCCTATAATATAATTACGGGAATAATTGAATCTTTTTACTATTAAATTAGCTATTTTAATTTTTATACTTTTAGAATCCATTTGAGCGTACTGATGATTTCTGTTTATAATTGTTAATTAATTTACTATTTTGTTATATTTTAAAAAATATATATAAAGATTAAAATACTTAAGTTAATATTAGAATTACTAAATTGCTTCCTTTATGTAGGATAGGATAAGGATTTTAACCTTTTTTTTAATTTATGTCTTATTTGGTAATTAAAACCATGATGTGAAAAAAAAAAAAAAAACCCAAACAAGATTCCAAAATATCATTGAATTCCATGTGACATAAGATTATCAAAACTGTAAATAATACATGAAAAATTCTCAAAAACAAAAGTGAGAGGGGTTACTTGGGGTGGCACTAATTATTCTACATAGGCACAGGGAATGAAAAAGGTTAGTTGGTAAAAGATGAGAAAGTTAAAAAGAAAAAGAAAAGGAGTTTTGGACTTTAGTCCTAACTTCCATGAAGCAACATGTGTCAATTATCCAATTCACGTATACAAAGCTTGCAACATTGATTAAAGATTATTTAATTATTTTTTTTAAAATTTTTATATAAAATATATTATTTTTTAAATTAAAAATATTTTAATTAAATTATATATATAATTTAAATCAACATCATTAAACACGAATTAATATTTTTTTACCAACATACGATTTTTATTGGTTTGGCGCATGGAATACAACATACAAGAAAAAATATTCCATATTTTCTTAAAAGCATCTCTTACCCCACAAAAAGCTGAAAAAACACCCAAAAAGCAATAAACAAAATAATAATTAAATAATTTTTTTTTAACTTATAAAGAGGAAGATCTTAAATCCATCGTTGGAGTTGGGGGAGATAAACATTAAAAGATTAAAAAAAAAAAAAAGTTGCCGTCGGAATTGTGACAGTTTGGAGTTTAGTGGGGTTCTTTTTCTTGGGTTTTGGAGTATCAGTAAAAAAACAAAAAAAAAAAGTAAATAAGAAAAGCACAAAATCAAATTGGGATAAAACCAAAGTTTCTTTTTGACGGTGAAAGACTTGACATTCATCCTAAGAGAAAAGAGGGGTTTAGAACATAGAATATACGCTTTGCAGCACCACCAGCATCCTCAGCTGCATACTAAGCTCCTTTTTCCATTTCTTTTTTTTTTTCTCGGCTTTTCTAGCACTCCAGAAAGCAAATGCCCTCTTTTAGATTATATTATATTTAAAATATTATATATTTATATAAATTTTAATATATTAATAATTCATAATATTTTTATATTTTATTTGTATTTTAAATCATATTTTAATTTTTTGTTATGTTATGTTATTTATTTATTTTTTATATGTTTCATCATAATTATATAGAGCCATTGAATGTGTGTTGCCAAGAGAAGTGGTCCTTGTCCTCCTCTCAACCATTGACTTGCCCATCCCATTTTTTTTTAGTATTTATATACTATATTTACCAAAAATAAAGTATAGTACTAGCAAATAAAACAGTGATACATTTTAATTCAATAAAGAAATAAAAATAGGTAATAATATATAGGTAGTAAAAAGTCAAAAATTTGTTTTGAAAAATATGGGAGGATGATGTCATATATAATAACCCATAGCAGGTGTCAAATAAGGAGGGTAGGGGTGAAAATAAAATTAATATAATACTAATAATAAAAGCTTAATTTGACAGAGATAAAATGCCTAAAGGATTAGTAGTATATCTTTCAAAAAAGTTTAGAGTAAAAAAATTATATCAATAAACAACTAATAAAAAAATTTAAAATATATTTCATTCTTATTTTATTTTTTATCTTTACCCAAAAATTTTTATTCGTTTTATAGTTTGAAATTAATCATATTTGGAGATTTATGGTTGTCCCTTTTTAAAAGTGCATTTATAAAAACTCGAATATTGTTCTTTTCTATGAACGTTAGTGTGCGCTTATATGGAGCCGTTTGTTAGGTCTTTGACGATCAATATGTAAAGATTTGTTTGTTTGATTTTTAGTTTTTTTTTT
>JBBYHK010000002.1:6511946-6522169 GCA_038382065.1 Adansonia grandidieri
TGATATATATTCGTATTTGGCACACACCTCGAATCCAGTTGTATCTTATAATTTGACTTTTGTCTATTCACCTAATTGTAGGAATGACTCAAGAAGAGATGAAAAAATGTTTACAATATTGGATTGGTTGTAGACTTAATAATAATGTATTTGTGTTGTATTAGCATATTTTATCGTGTCATGTAATTATGTCTAATATTATCAAATTTACTTGATAGGAAGTCGATGAGATTTTAATCACAAAAAAAAGGTGGAGATGACTCTAGTGATGGCGTAAATAGAAGTGTCCATGGATCGAATTATAATTTTAAAATTTTTTATATTTCTTATAAAAGGACAAATTGTTGACTTACACCAATGATGAAAAATACGAAAATGCTAGCGTATGCAATGTATACGATGTAGATATATATATATTTTATAAGTAACAACATGCTTAGATTTTATTTGCCACTATAATCAAGTGATATATATTTCTATATTACTCTTACTATCTTTTTAAATATTTAAATTTTATATTTATATTCGATACAATTTTTTAAATATATATATAAATATTAAAAAAATTAAATATATTGACACCCATACTTTAATTTTATATATATATATATATATATATATGGCAGTGCGGTGAAAGGGACGTGTTGCAAAGACGCGCTGGTACGGTGCAGGCGCAGGCCGGCTGTCATCTCTGTCGCCGCGTTGCCGTTGCTCTTCCGTTTTTATTTTTTTTAATTCGTTTAATTGTTAACAAATTAATTTTTTTTTTAAAAAAAATGTGATTTTTTAAACTTTGAAATTAATTTTTAATTTACATAATTCTTTTAAAAAAAAATTTTAAACTAATTTACATCAATTTTGAAATTATTTGTAATTGTTATTTCAATTTACAAGTTTCATTTATATTTAAAATAAAATTTAGATGAAGCCATGCATTATTCTTTTCTATCAACAGAGTATCAATTGTTTTTTTTTAAAAAAAAAAAAAATTCATTTTTTATCCTAATGCAAGAATCTATTTAAACATTAAAATTAAAATTTATTAATTTAATTCTTTTTTTTTTCTATTTTTAACATTACAAATTAAATTCCTTGCAACTGAATTCAGTTATAACCTAGTTTGGGCTTATCTTAAACTTTAGGTTCTTTGAATTTCAACTGCCCTATCAAGTATCAATCTTTTTATTATTTGTTTTAATGCTTAGTTCAGGTTTTAAAATGTGAAAGTAAAAAGCCAGCATCTTAATGCAAAAATTCCCAATTAGTATTGGATCAATTCTTTTTATTTTTTTGAAATGAATTCAAGTAGTGGAAAAGGATCCATGTCAACAGAAAGCTCAAGTGCTGCTGGTTGGAAATCAGGAGATGTAGTTCCTGACCAGTTTCCTGCTGGTTTGCGTGTTCTTGCTGTTGATGATGATAGAACATGTCTCGTGATCTTGGAAAAGATGCTAAGAACCTGCCTTTATGAAGGTAATATACACAATTTTCTTGCTTTTTTTTTTTTTTTGGTCCTCTTCCTTTCTGTGATTTGTCTTTCGTTTTGATTCCTACTTTGTGTTTTCAAGACATAATTTTTTTTGTTATTTTTATTGACTTTTATTATGTTATTTCCATATTAATTTTCCATGATCATTTCTTGAGTTTCTTTTTCTCTTGCTTGTGTTATTGATCGAAATGATACCTGTTTGGTTAGTTTAGTAAAAAAGTAATGGCATTTTGTAATTGCTCTAGTCTATACTTTTGTTCCAAAATGTAATTTGGTTTTGAGATTGGTGTAGTTTTGCTTGATTACTAATGTTTTCCATTAGCTTTAAAAAGGTCTGATTTGATCACGGAATGGGTAAGTCGCCGATCCCTAAAATGACCTATGTAATGTACTTTATCCGTTAGATTATGGAGTATTTTATTGGAGTTTTATATTGTATCTATTTACCTTTATGTGCATGATTCCTGTTAAAGCATATACTCAAAGTTGGGGGCAAGACGAATGATTACAGACCGGACTCTTCATTCATAATAAAGAGAAGATCACCAAGATCTCGTCATCCGCTATCAAACATATTTCAATTTAATAAGCATTCTCAATATTATGCGATGAAGAGAACTCGAACCTCCGTGCTGTTTAGCATGAGATTTTGGGAATTTCTATTTTCCTTGTTTGATATGTAGCTTAGAGGTTGATGTTCTTGTAGTTTGATTGATGATTTGGTTGATTTGTGGCGTTTTCTTTTCCAGTAAAAACATGTGAACGAGCTATGACAGCATTGTCTATGCTACGAGAGAACAAAAATTGGTTCGATATTGTTATTAGCGATGTTCACATGCCGGATATGGATGGATTTAAGCTTCTCGAGCATATTGGTTTGGAGATGGACCTCCCTGTTATCAGTAAGAACTCCTACTGTAAATGTTTTGACAATGGATTTAATCGCCATGAATCGATAATGTCCTTGTGTTTTTGGACCTCTTTTTGGTCTGCAGTGATGTCTGCAGATGATGGAAAACATGTTGTTATGAAAGGTGTTACACATGGTGCCTGCGATTACCTAATCAAACCCGTTCGTATTGAGGCGCTGAAGAACATATGGCAGCATGTGGTTCGGAAGAGGAGGAACGAGTGGAAGGACTTCGAGCAACTAGGAAGTGTTGAAGAAGGGGATCGGCAGCCAAAAGAATCCGATGATGCGGATTACTCATCCGTAGCTAATGAAGTGAATTGGAAAAGCTCGAAAAAGAGGAAGTATGACAGCGATGAAACCAATGAGAGGGACGATACATCAACACTAAAGAAGCCAAGGGTTGTCTGGTCTGTTGAGCTCCATCAACAGTTTGTTGCAGCGGTTAATCAACTGGGCATTGACAGTATGAGTCTTTTACCCCCATTTCTTTCAATTTGTATCTATTTCCTGAGTGTTATATCTTTTCTCTTGTAGTTGCTTATAATTACCAGCAAACACTAAAAGTGTCAAAACCTATGCCACGTGGACTTAGACGGGGAGTGTCGGATGCGGGTATTTATCTGACACGGGTATGTTCAATTCTCTAAAGAATTTTCACATATTTGGAGGGTCCTTAGAGGGTTATATCCTCATAGCCATGCCTGAATATGCGTCAGACATAGGTGTTGGACATCGATACTTAAAGAAAAATGAAGAGTCGAAGCAACATAGAGACTGCAACTTTTTGCCTGTTGATTTTTGGTGTTTATTTTCATTCATTCATGTTTTGATTTTTTTTTTCTGTTTGATCTTCTTATACAGAGGCTGTCCCAAAGAAAATTTTGGAGTTGATGAATATTCCTGGCCTTACCAGAGAAAATGTTGCCAGTCACCTTCAGGTATGTTACACGTGTCATGATCCGAGAGTTGGTTCGTACCTGAAGATTGCCAGTCTCGGCCCATGACACATGTTCACAAAATACACTAACCTTTCAGTTGCCTACATTTTCATCTAATAAATAACTTTTAACTATGTTACTCGGTCTTGGGTATGAATGTTAGACATGGGTATGTTTCCGGCACGGGTGGGTACAGGTATGTTCAAATTTTTTTCAAAATTTTTATGTATTTAGAGGATCCTTGGAGGATCATATCTCTATAATCATATTAAGATATGCGTCGGACGCAGGTGTCGGATATGGATACTTAGAAAAAAAAAATAAGAGTCAGTGCAACATGAATTTTCAGAATTGTCTTTGATCCTTTGATGATAATCACTGTTTTATCATATGTGATCAGAAATATCGCTTGTATCTTAGAAGGCTGAGTGGGGTACCCCTGCACCAGAGTAATCTGAATGATTCTTTTGTGAGCTCTCAAGAGGCAACTTTTGGGACATTGTCTTCACTCAATGGGCTTGATGTTCAAACTCTTGCCGCCACCGGTCGAGTTCCGGCACAAAGTCCTGCCGCATTCCAAGCAGCGGGGCTTGGTCGATCGGCTGCTAAAGCTGGCGTACCTATGACCCTTGTTGATCAAAGAAACAGTTTTAGCTTCGAAAATCCGAAGTTAATATTCAGAGAAGGGCTGCAGCAACATACGAACACTAATAAGCAAATGAATTTACTTAATGGAATTCCAACAACTATGGAGCCGAAGCAGCTTGCCGGCTTGCACCATGCTGCACAATCAATCGGAAACATAAATATGCAGGTCACTTCTTCCAATGGCACGCAAAGTAGCCGAAATGGTTCTTTATCCATACGGATGGCTCAGCCACGATCAAGAGGGCAGATGCTCGATGATTCCACCATTGGTCATGCTCTGAGGCTTCCCTCATCCATCGGGCAGCCTATATTATCAAATGGAATTCCGGAGAACATGAGAACCGCTGGTCATAATCCAGTTTCACAGACTTCTTTGATGTTGAATTTTCCCGTGAATCACAGTTCGGAACTACCTGGTAATAGTTTCCCTCTTGGAAGTACACCGGGAATGTCTAGTCTCACATCGAAAGAGAATTCTCAGGAAGATATTAACTCGGAAAACGAAGGAGTGGGGGGATTCATGCCCGGTTATGAAATCTTTAATGACTTGGATCAACATAAGTTTGAAAATTGGGAGCTACAGAATGTAGTCATGACATTTGATGCCTCTCAGCATTCAAACTCTCATCAAGGCAACCTCGATCTTGTGCAATCGGTTCTAGTTCAACAAGGATTTTCTTCGGTCCAAGTGAATGGACATAACGGGAATGCTGCTGTTGTAAGCAAGGCAATAATGTTCTCAGCCGGAGATATTCCGAAGCCAGAGAATGCTCAAAATGTTAACCAACATCTTGACTCCCTTCTTGTCGACAATACAATAACGGTCAAGTCCGAGAGAGTCGTTGATGCTAGCCCTGCCAATCTATTCCCTGATCACATCAGACAAGAGGATGTCATGAGTGCTGTTCTGAAACAGGTTGGTTTTTTTCACTTTGTCTTTATGTCTGTTTTAAGACGGTTCACTTGATGAATCAATGGGGATATTCACTTACATTAATGTTCCATTTTTCCAACAGCGAGAAGGCATTTCACTGGCCGAAAACGAGTTCGATTTTAATGGGTATTCCATGGATAATCCGGTGTAGGGGGATCTTCCATGCTTCAGTTCTCTTTCAGGATTTTGTAGTTTCTGAGGTACGTACTAACCTGTAACCAGGAATAAACTCTTCTGCAATCAGTCATCAGTAGACCTCAAGATTATGTTTCTTCAAGAAACTGTGCTTGCTTAGCTATGTTACTCGGACTTGAGGGTGAGTATCTGAGATGGTCATACAAGTATGTTTCTGATATGGGTATGGATTATTTAGAGGATCATATCTCCCTACCCGTGTCTAGATATACGTTGGACATAGAAACTTAAAAGAAAAAAAACAAAGCCGACTGGTTTCTTTTGAAACATAACGGGATCAGATGAACAGATTAATCAGGATTGGATCAGCTAACAATTGGAAGATAAAATTCTGAAGCACGCAAGGTACTGCAAACTTTTGATTTTTTTTTTTGGTAGCAAAATCTGGCAGTAGGATCAACTAATTTCTGGGGTTCTTTTTGAATGTCATGTAAATATTTCCATTTTCTTGGCTCTCTTCTTGTACTTAGTTTTCATGGGATCCTGGCGTCATTTGATTTTGATTTTGCTTTTACATAAACCATTTTTATTGCTCTATAACAATAAGTTTAATTACATAAACCATTAAGGATTCAAATTTACCACAGTGATGCATGTTGAGTAGAGCCGTTTATAAGTTGAGCCGGATTGCTGCTTGAATTTTTTAAATTCGTTATTCGGTTTGTTTGTATGCTTGTTTTATGATTTAAAAAAAAATTAAAATATTTATTTTATTATTAATATTAATATTTTTATAATTAATTTAAATAAAAATAATTTTTATTAATTAAATTATTTTTGGCTGGCTCAACTTGAATAAAAAAATGTATGCCCAGATTAAACCCAATTCGAGTTGGACTTATTCAACTGGATAGGTTACTTGACCATCGCATAGGTTTAATACTGAGGATTCATCACTAAACTTCTCCTTTAGAGGACACTCAAGTATAATGTCAAAACTAGACCATCCATGAGCTGGACTATCTGTACAGATCGAGTTTTGAACAAAATTTTTAAAATTTCGAGTTAGTTAAGATTAATTTAAATTATTATTTTAATAATAAAATAATTTTTATTTAAATTTAATTATAAAATATATATAAATATTAATATAAAAATAATATTTTAATGATATAATCAATAATAAAATTACTTTTGAGTCATTCGAGATCCAACAGCCTGTATACAAAATTTGAAACCGTGATTTAGCCATGGACTGTTGGGGTCAAAACCATGCAATCAGCAATTCCTAACATCTTTGTTAAAAAATGCACTAAATGGTTGAAATTCAAATGATTTTCACGGCTGCAAATCTGTTTGCTTATTTAGTTGCGTGTGTATCTCGTAAAATCCGTTGACTGATGGATTTTGTGAATGAAATCTTTGGGGATCTTATATAAAACCTTTCCCTTTGGCTTGTCATTCGAGCAATATATCTTACCGAACATTATATCTGACCATTCGAGTATTATACCTTGGCAAATCGAAAAAAAGGGGGGTCGGGTTATTGGTTAAAGCAGGCCACAGAGGAATAATCAATTTCTTACGGCAAAATCCAAGAAATTAAGATAAAAAGAACAAAAAATATCAGCGCATTTACATTTATATTTTACGATAATCTTGTTTACGAATTGAGCTGCAATTTGAATTTTTTTCGATTTCTATGAAAAAAATATTTACAATAATCAAATGACTATACAATTTCACTTTTTTGATATACCTACAAGAGATGTTAGCCATGGCTTGTGCCTTCCAGCTTTGCCAAAGGCACCCCGAAGGAGCAAATTTTATTTGTATTGCAATGCTCTAAACACCATTCGAGTGCTTGGTGAAACCCCATGAAAATGGTGGTGGTTGGTTTGGGAATTCGGCCACGACCACAACTGGATCCTCTCTGGCCGCGGTTGTCAACCGTTGAGGGGGTGGCGGTGAACTTGGTGGCGACGCGTATAAGATGGAGGTCTCGAGGACTTGTTGCCGTAGCCTTTGCTGTTGTTTCAACATTTTTTGTGAATATACTGCTGCTAAGTATAGGCCAGCAGCTAAGAAAACTGTAATCAATGAAAAAACACCAGCGGCACTAAACAAGCCTTGTTTGATAATACGGCAGCTCTCTCTTGGTTTTGACCAGTTTTTTGAATGTCCTGATTCAACACTTAGCCCAATCAACACCAAAATTTCCCCCACAGCAAAGCAAAGCCTCCACATTATCAATGAAAACTTTTAAAAGAATATATAGCTCGGGCTATGCAAAGCAAAGCCTCCACATTATCAATGAAAACTTTTAAAAGAATATATAGCTCGGGCTATCTTCGTATTTTTTTAAAGTATTTATATTCAATACTTGTATTGGACGTATATTTAAACATAAATATAAGACATGATCCTCGTATATATGAAAAGTTTTTAAAAAATTAAACATAATCATTTCGAATATATATCCGTTTCTGATAATTATATCTGAATACGAATAACATAGTAAAAGACTAGATCATGCGAGCTAAGAAGGTTGAGATATGATGGCAATAACAGTTTTTGGTACGAGTCTATGAGATAAGTTGATGCCAACATTGTTTTTGTCCACTACATTTTTCGAACATAAGTTAATGTTAGATACAAGTATATATTTGTTATAGGTAGATTCAATATATTTGACAAATTAAATTTGAATATATTTATGAATATATAATGGATATGTGTCCGATACGAGTATTTTAAAAGAAATTAAGACTTTAAATAACATAATTAGATTGTCCACAATGAATCTCGCAACCTGCCTCAAATTTTTGTTTTTTTGAAAAAAAAAATTGTCCTATAGGAAAGGTAGGCCTTATTTATAATTATAGATCTAATCCTTTAGCTATTAAAAATCAATGTAAAACACTTATTAATGGATTAAGCAATTCGTTCGACTTAATAAATTTGACTATACATCTAACCCTAATTAAAGTATTTTGCAATTTAAACAAATCTGACCAAGTCTGAACTATTATTTATGTATTAAAAGAAATTATATATAATATTATTTAAAAGGTTTTCTAGCCCACTCAGCCGGACCTAAAAGGGAATGAAAAAATTTTCTGGACTCATGAACACCACTACTTACCAGGCTGCAACAAAGAAAAATCCTGCTTGCCAAGGGAGAGTCTTGGCACGAGAGGAATCAGGGTCCCAATAAACCAGAGCCAGCGGTGGCGAACTGCAATCAAAATGTACATATGTTCGACCACCATGGCAACAGCCAGCCCCACAAACGCCGCAACCGAACACAACAATGGCGTCTTGTCGCTTCCGCTGTAGACACATTCATATTTCACTTCTTTCACATTATCTTCATTGTTCATCGTCACCCACTTATCCTGGAAGATATGAATATAAAATATAATAGAGATATGATTTAAGCCTAGTGATCTGAATTAATTCAGGTCTAGGAAAAAGAAAACCCCAGAAAATCTATGTTGCTCTGTCTCAATTTTAGTGGAACTCGAGGATGAGTTAAATATAAATGTATGTCTAATATAAATATATTTAATATTATTTAAATGTTTTATATGTTTGAAAGATTGTATCTCAAATCCATATACAAAAAAGTGCTGGATATAGATGTCGAATGCGGATACTTTAAAAATGGAAGTCTGTATAATATAATCCTACAATTATTTTTTTTGAAATCTGTGTCTAACACTCATGTCTACTATATTTTTGGATATAGGTATAGGAATATGACTTTTCAGATATTCTTTGAATATATGAGAAAACTTTTTAAAAATCAAATATATCAATGTTGAATACACACATAGATTCGACACTTATACTCGAATTCGAATAAATATAATTGGAAAGTATCTAGGAACGAGTGCATTTAACTATGAAGCAAAAGGTGAAGCAAAACAGGCAACATATATTTTGTTCTTAAAATATTCACGTTCAACATATTTCCGGACATGTATGTTAGGATATAGCTTTAAGGACCTTTCAAGTGTATGAAAAAACTTTTTAAGACATATTCGTATTTGCGACTTACATCCGAATTTAAGCAACATAACCAAAAAGTACCTAGAACGAGTCTATGAGGCAAAGGGTGAAGCCAAAAAGGCCACAAATAATGATTATAACAATGAGAACAACGCCAGTTTTGCTGTCCAATTCAGTGCTCCGACGACCGGGTGCGAGATCAGCATGTGTGACAGCCACCGTTTTCGCCATTTTGTTCTTGGAGTTTTCTAAAACAAAGAGAATTCATGAAAGGTGTTGAAAGAAAGAGGTACATGTGGGATGCAACGGAATTAAAGGCCCAAGATTCTAAGGTTCTGGGCTTTATTGTTAAGTATTCGCACGATAAAGATTGTCAGTTCTAAAATTTGGTTTTAAAAACCTTAATCTGCATATATATATATATATATATATATATATATATATATATATTAGTTATCAAATAGGTTTTTTAGTTGAACTAAGTTAGATCAGTTTTGACTTCAGATAGATTCGGAGGTTTTTCAAATTCGAGTCAGGATTTAAAGGTTTAATATATATATATATATATATATATTTTGAGAATGAATCTATTTAAATTATTATAAAATTAAATTAATTTTACATACTTTTATAATTTATATGATTTATATTTATTTAATTCAATTATTATATGTTATGTTCTATTTATATAGATAATACATATCGATTTTAAAATAAAAAATAGTATATTCAATTAATATAATTGGTATATTGGATCGTTTCAAAAAATTTACTTACACAACGAGAATAATAATATTTTTAAATTTAACTAATTTATTAGAATCTTAATAATATAAAATTATATAAAATTAATTTAATTTTAAATCGGTATAAATAGATTATTATATATGTATTAAAAAAAAAAAGTGACAGCCGAAGACGCCATAAATTGCATGGTCATCGTAAACACGTGTATAATGCTAAATTATAATTTGGAAGAATTTTAAAAAAAATGTATTGATTATTATTATAAAGAGTAAAATTGAAAAAAATAATTTAAAAAAATAATAATTATTAACATTATTAATAAAGATAATGTATCGTTGAATTCATTCTTTTACGCCGTTGCGCTTCACTGTTGTTGTTTTTTCCGTTTTCATTAGAGAGTTGGTT
>JBBYHK010000002.1:6550766-6567792 GCA_038382065.1 Adansonia grandidieri
TAATAGTTTATATCTTTTTGTGGCTGCTAATGGGTTTTATTTCTTCAAATTTTTAGAGCGATCGAAGCAGGGAAAGAGAAGTGATGGGAACTTACCAACAACACGTCTCCATATGGTGCGAACTGGCAAATCCCAAATGATTTCCTGGTTGATCTTTTTACACTCTTGACAGGGCAATTTAATCTGAGACTGCTTTCCAATTGTTGTTGTGATTATTGCAGACAGATGAGGATGAAAATGGAGCCGGGACAAGCATCAAAGGAAGTAGTGATTACAGTTGTGCTTCCTCAGTTACAGATGATGACATGTATGGAGCTAGGGCCCCTAGCGTGGTGGCCAGGCTTATGGGATTAGATTCCTTACCTACATCTTCTGAGCCCTACTCTACCCCTTTTTTTGACACTCAATCACTTCGTGATGCTCATTTCCAAAATAGAAACCTTAATTATCATCATGACCAGCAAATAGTTTATCCTGGAGAACTGTTCAATAAGATGGAGGGCCCTGCCAGGAATTTTGTGGAGTCAAAGCCTCAGAAGACAGTCAGCAAGCCTATAGAGAAATTCCAAATTGAAAGTTTGCCCCCTAAGGCAGCTAAAACAATTCCCATTACCCACCATAAACTTTTGTCTCCTATTAAGAGTCCCAGTTTTATTCCTACTAAGAATGCGGCTCACATAATGGAAGTAGCAGCAAAAATTATTCAGCCTGGCCCACAAGCTATTACTAGAGCCAAAATGCCTCCGGTTGGTTCATCCTCAGTGCCGGTTAAAGTTTGTGATTTCAAAGAAAAAATGGAAGCTGCACAGAAAATGCCTCTGGTTGGATCTTCTTCTGTGCCCTTGAAAGCTAGAGATTTAAAAGAAAAAGCGGCAGCTGCACATAAAACACCCAGACTCACCGAAACGACTAGAAGACCGGTGGAGTCAAATGCTGCCAAGTATCTGAAAGGACAATCTTTGAGCAAGAGCTGGAATGGGTCAATAGACACAACATCACCCAGGACTTCTGATACCGAAGATATTTCTTCTGCTTTAAAGAGTAAGGGGAAGTCTATTTCACTCGCAATCCAAGCTAAGGTCAATGTGCAGAAAAGAGAAAGATTGGCTTCGAGCAGCAACCGGAGTTTGTTAGGGCTGAAAGACCTGAGTGAGGTTAAGTGTAGTCAACCTTTCAAGACCCAACCAAGTACTCAAAAGAGTTTGCATAAGAAATCTTCACACAGTGCTTCTGGTGTACTCAGGCAGAACAATCAGAAGCAAAACGGTATAATCGATAAGGAAAAATTACCTTCAAAGCACATTGGTTCCAACTTGCACAGTAGAAAGGTGCTCTCTGGGGATTCTGCTTTCGGGCAACACAAAACGTCTGGTAAAACTGTTGGGAATTCCAAAACTGGCTCAAGGAAGGTGGGCTTAGGTACAACAGAAAATGAAAAGGGAGGTCCATATTCTGGCACAAAGAACCCGAGGAAGAAACGATCAATTGATAGGGATTTCCATTTTGAGAAAAATCAGGCTGTTGACAGTGTGTTGATTGAAAAAAATCAGAAGGAAGATCACCCTGTTACTGAAAGTAACTTCAGCTGGGTTGAAGATAGCAAGAAGAAAGGCATGGATGTTGTCTCCTTCACATTCACAGCACCGCTTACCCGTTCAATGGAGACATCTCCTCAGGTCACACAGAAAAAAAACAGCTTTTGCATGGATAATCGGGGTAAGAGGTTGTTGGTTGACACCGAGAGTATGAAGTCATCTTCATTGGGATATAATGTGATAGGGGGAGATGCTTTAAGTATGCTTTTGGAACAAAAGCTAAGGGAATTAAGTAACGCAATCGAATCGTCCTGCCAAAAATCTCTCAATTCAGATTCAGCTTCTAGTTCAACGTCTTTTTCACAAGATTTGGTGCACGGTACTCCTAATGCTTTTAGTAGCGCACCAAGATTACATGATAAACTGGGTAGTTGTTACAGTTCCAACCTTTCCTCTGCTGATCTTCAACTGATCAGATTGAAAACCAAGCTTCAGGTGAAAAATTTAGGATTTCAAATTTCCAATTGTCACAGTTTTTCTTTCTTTATTACGCTTCTAGATATATACTAGTAAATCTACTGCTTAACTGTATCATCCTTTGGGGTTTTAATGGTTAACCTTTTTTTTCCTTGAGCACGAGTGAATATTGCTATGAAAATGCATCAAAACTATTTCAGGAAATGATAATTATGCAGATATGGTACATTAAGGGAGTTGATGAGTGTTGCTATGAAACACGATATTTAATGCTAATATGGTACATTTTAGGGAGTTGATGAGCGTTGCTATGAAATGCATCAAAACTATTTCACGAAATGATATTTAATGCAAATATGGTACTACCAGGGAGTTGATGAATGCAGTAGTAACCATCTTGATGCTCGGCAACCTAGTCCAGTTTCTATCCTTGAACCTTCGTTTTCAACCGAAAGCTGCAACTCTTCAGATAGCACGGATAGTTTCAGTATTGAAGGTAAAGCTAGGAGCGTACCCTTTATGTTCGATATTGAATCTGTGCTATAAGTTTTTCTTCAGGCATGCTAATGTGTATCACTGCTATAATTTTAGGGAGCAAGCATTGTTCATCAGTTCAAGCTCAGGAATTTCTTGGGCTAAGTTCTTTAAAGAAGCAACGCTCACTTGAAGTTGATACAGAGTTATCAGATTCAGCTTCTTCCATATATTCCGGAACCGTGGCTAAATGTAAAGAAAATATTGTTGTTATGTCAGATCCCACGAAATCAGTCAACTTGGAACTAGAATATGTGAAGCTGATACTGTGTAATGTGGAATTAATGTTCAAGGACTTTGCCTTAGGCCGTGCTCGTGAAACTATAAACCCTCATCTCTTTGATCAGTTGGAAAGCCAAAGGGGAGGATTTGGACGCAATGACGGGGAGTCCAGGCTAGAACGGAAGGTACTATTTGATTCGGTCAATGAATGCTTAGCCTTGAGATGCAGGCGGTACATGGGCGGAGGATACAGAACGTGGGTGAAAGGGATGACGATATTAAGAAGAAACGAGTGGCTAGCTGAAGAAGTGTACAAGGAGATAACAGGGTGGAGAGGCATGGGAGATTGCATGGTGGATGAGCTTGTCGACAAGGACATGAGCAGCCAACATGGGAAATGGCTGGACTTTGAAGTTGATGCCTTTGGACTAGGAACAGACATTGAGGGTCAAATATTGAATGCTTTGCTTGAGGAACTGGTTACTGAAGTATTGTAATTTTAAATGCTTTTAAAGTTGATGATGCAGCTTTTGGAACAATGGGGGGCCAATATTGAAAGCTTTTTGGTAGCTGAATCTGATTAATGGTAGCTTGCAATCCTTGAGCATTTAGTTTTGTCACTTCCAAATTCCAACGTATGTTTTTATCCCTTGGGGGATCTTTGTATCATGAAGATTCTTTATGATTCTTGAAATTATTGTGAATTAATTCTTTTTTTTTTTCCTTTTAAAGTCAATTGCACTTTAATGAAATCACAAGTAAAATAAAGAGCTGAAATAGCCATTTTTTAATATATATATATATATATATATATATATGTCACTTTATCCAAACCAACAAAGCACCTTATCTGAATCATCCCATAATTCCCATTGATCAACCCATTCTTGATCAAACCCAGAATTCCCTGGTGATGAAGAGTTACAAATCTGCTGTTCACTACCATGATCAGTAAATTTTGTATTTGATGAGCTCCAGGTCATGCCATAGTTTTGTCTTTCATGATCATCATTTCTAGTATCTTTTTGAACCCCATTGACATTGTCCTGATCACTTTGCAGTAGAACACTGGTGAGGCGCTTTATTTCATTGTCGAGCCACTCGTATGGTCCCAGAACCTCGTCAGCTTCTCTCTCACTGGTGCAGCCATAGTTTTCAATTCCATTGAAGCTCTTTTCACCCGTGCTTCCACTTTCGTCATAATTGGCTTCTGGCGCCCTTGCACTGCTTTGCATGCACGAGCCATGCATTTCAAATTCCTCATCGGGCTGCGAATTTGTCGAGTCTTTGCTGATTTTCGGGCTCCGACCACGAGTGTTGTCTTGGGGCGCTGCTGGATCAAACACCTGATTATTTGGTGACATTAACGCTAACTTGTGTCTTTTCATGTCGGATGATCGACTGGTTCGACTTCGACCGCCTCGTCTCTCCCATTGTCCTGCTGTCGTTATAGCATCAAGATCGCTTGCTTTAATGGTGTCCTTTATTGTTCTGCTGAAACTGTAAATTTTTCGGCTTAAATGAGAGTTCCAGTAATTCTTAATCTCATTGTCAGTTCTTCCTGGTAATTGTGCAGCAATCAAAGACCACCTAAATCAGACCAAACACAAGAAAACATTACTAAATGTTAAACATAAATAAATGTCCGAAGATATTAAAGAAACAACTAGCTTAACTAAGATCAGTCCGAAAATACTTCATTTCAAATAGGAACTTTACCAAATTATATCTGCTTCCATAATTTATTTGGACTAACATGATAGTTATCTAAAAAGGAAAAATATCTATCAAAGTGAGTCTTTGAAACTCTTGTCCCAAGGAAAGGATGCATTCTCAGCTTCCTTCCCTAACGACAAATATCTTTCTTTTGCCTAAGAAAAACGTAACATTTTTGGGAAAAGAAGGTTGCTCTTCAAAATTAATATGTGACTTAATGTTTCTAATTAAATTCTTAATACATTCACAATTTTCCTTTTAATACGGTCAGAGATATCATAAAGAATATTTATCTGATTTTAATTCCTGTTTAGGACAATTTTGTAAGTACCTATTTCCCAAGGCACTATGCAGCTTAACAATGGTTTCTTCCTCTTGAGCAGTGATGTTCCCTCTCTTCAAATCAGCCCTCAAATAATTTATCCACCTCAGCCTGCAACTTTTACCACACCTCAACAAACCTTCCAAAAGAAAAAAAAAAAACTGCATCAATCAACTGAGTTAAATGTTCAGACGAGAAAAAGAAACTATTTCTGAAAAACACCATTATTCTTGATTTGATGATTGTATATTATGAAGTTTGTACCTGCATTCTTGGGCAATGATCTCCAGGATCCTTCACCGTTAGCTTGAATGTAGTTTGTTAATATTTCATCTTCATCAGAGGTCCACCTTCCCCTCTTCAACCCTACCTTCTCACAACATTGAGATCTCCCCATCTCTCTCACTCTCTCTCTCTTTACCCTCTCACATTCACTCCCCTCGAAGGGAAGTGGGTGCTTTAATATATGATGCCTAACTAGAGTTTGAACTTTGAAACGTAGTGACGGAGTTTAAATAAAGAAAGAGAAAGTAAGATGATGATGCCGACGCATGCAGGAGCAGTTGCCAGTGAAAATCCTTTGCTAATTCTAAGTTTTGCTCAACCAAGACTATTGCGTAGGATGATTATAAAAGAAAAATTGTGCCAAATCTTTTTTAATTTGTAATTCATTGAAGAAGAAACTGCTTTATTGCTTACGAACATTGTTGGCTATGAAGGGAAATTTAAGGAACTTCATAGTACATATAAATGCCAAAAAGTAACCAAAAAGAAAAAGGAAATGAAGTTGGCTGATCTTGAATGGTGCAGGAAGTTCCACGAGTTCATTCATTTACTGAAAATCAAACTGATAAATGAAAGACCCCAAAAGAAAAGGAAAAACTTAATTAAGCATTTGGTAAAGGATGAGTAGAGTAGCAGCAATCTAAGTTTCAACCGATGGAGGGCTTGGTTTGGTTGCTGTCCTTTCCTTAATTAATCAAGCAATCAAAATGTTCAGTGCGCCGGAGACTAGGGGCTGTCGGCTTTTATTACGTCCTGTTAAATGCATGCAGTCATTTCATCTGCCAGCTGGGAATGTAGTGGGTGGTGAATCTACCTGTTTCTCTTTCCACCCATGCAAATAACAATTGCAATTTTTTTTTATTTTTCATTGTCCTTACCACTTATAGACAACTGAATAGTATTTTTAAATTAATTGAATTAAATTACTGTATTTGATGTAATATCATTGTTGAATACCAAATTGGCTGCCCACTTGTTTTCTTTTTAAAACCATATAAAATTTATACTCCATTCGCTACACTTTGTGGCTTCTGGGCCAACTATTGAGAATTGATTGCATCCCTTCCGAACCCTATTTTTATTATGATTATTATGTCATCGAGAATTGATTAAACCAGTAGTCAACAGTACTGTGTTTTATTTTTTTCAGGTCACTTTAGGGTTTCTCCCGAGTCTGGAAAAGAAAAAGCAAGCAAAAAATTCCTAGAAGTCTCGGCAAATATGGGCCAAACTTGACAAGAACAACACAACCCCAAATTAGTTTTAGATAATTACACTGATTTTAGCTTCTCTTCTACCACTTTCAAATGTCAAATAAAATTTGAGTCACTGAAAAGAAGCAAATTACTAAGACTTAAACGAGAATGTACTAATTTCGCTGCTTTAACTTAGATGATGTTGATAGATTCATAGGGAGATTGTGACTTTGACAAGGTTGATACATGTAATTATATTTATTTATGGGTCGGGCAAGATTCGAGTATAGTTTAAAAAATTATTTTTTTTGCCTAAATCTAAATTGAACCAAACTTAAAATAGTCTAATCACTTATTCTATTATTTAAATGATATTAAAATATTAAAAATTTATTTTTATATTAATATTTATATATTTTTATAATTAAACTTAAATAAAAAAATACTAATATAGTAGAATATCCTTGAAAATCATGAGTAAGGTGACTCAAAATTGTTAAAACTTAATTATTCAAAAAAAAAAAAAGAATTGGTAGAACTTTTGGGACCAATATGTAGTCTTCGTCTCAATGTTGTTAACTCATTATTAGTGGTAAGATATTGACTCGGATCACATGCGCCGTTAGGCTAAGGCCTATCCCATCAAATGGGGGTTTGGTTTTGAAATCGATGGATTGAAATTTTATTTATTATTTATTTTTTTTATATATTTATTAATATTATTTATATTTATAAGATTCATTTATTAGTTGTCAAAGTTAAATTTATTGATGGTGAGTAAAATAATATTAAATAATAATAGATAGAAAAATAAATGTGGAGATCTCAACCTAAATCGATACAACCCAATTGGCTACACTTCGAAGCCATAAAAATCCTTCCACAGCATTTACAAAAATTCCAATTATATTCTTTAAGTTAAATTTTAACTTTAAATCTAATTTATATCATAGAAAAAAAATACAAATTTTTAATATAAAATTAATGAAACTAACAGTTTTTTTCTTAAATTGCATGTGTTAAATTTTGAATTTCAAATTGTATTAAACCTTTGTTTCGATTAACCGGTGGAGATAAAGAAAAGATTGAAAGTGCTGAAATTCGAATCTCAAAACTAATAAAAATAAATCTCAAGAATAACTATACAAGTTAACTAAATCATGTTCAAATTTAAAACTCTTTCTATGATGAGTCCTAAGAACATTTATTTTAAAAAATATTTCTTATTACCACTTGCAGAATGGCACAGCAGGATATAACAGGAATGTTAATGAATGATCCCAAACGCCGGGGGTGAGAAAATGTTCCTTTTGTCAGCTCGAAAGAGACGGTGGTCCAAATGCAGGAAAAGAGAGGCCCATTAAATGTTCTCACGGAAACTTTACAGACCAGCGTTAATTTGTTTTTTCCCCACTTAAAAGCCTCTCCTTATTATCTCAACAGCCCTCGATCCAATTGAAGACATGGCGTTTTCTGCCATGAATATTGCAAATCAGGCGCTTACCCAAACCTTTCAGACTGTGTGACATCAAGATAAAAGATCATGTTCAAAATAAAACAGATCATAACTTTGGAATGATTCGGACATGAGTTTAACATTTTGGGTCCATTTTTATCTCCAACATCAGAAGCTCATTAAGTGCTTAAAATTCCACACCTTTTTCTCAAGGCTTCGGGAAATGTAATGCCCTAAAGAACGTCCCCAAGCGAGAATGTTTCCTACAAAGATCCAATCCTGGTTGACAAAGGAAAAAAAAAACCTAATAACTGTTGTCATTATGTATAATTACTATATTTATTTCTTCCAGAAAGCCCATTCTTTAGAATTAACTAATGTCCCAAGAAATAGTAATTTGTTATTAAAATCTTCCTCTTCAAAACAGGACATAATATATAGTACAAAGCGGAAGAGGAACAAGGAAGGTAATTCTTACAATATGATGGAAGAAAAAATGAGTACACTCTATCCGCACGATGATTCTCTTTGGTTGGATTTACACGATTGATGTCAACAAAACAGTGATTCAGTAGGGTAACTTACATAATTCCCTTTTTATGAGCTATACTTCACCAGGGTCAATTGACACATCGTATCTTACCGGAGATCAACAACATCAAACTTTATCTTTGGATTCATAAAGACATGAGAGCAGTGCTCATAGATTGGAGTTCCATCAGAAGGTTCCTCATGGGGATGGAATCCTCGCTGCTGACAGTTACGAATAATGGACACACCACCAGGATCAGACAGATGAAAGATACCATGTGGGCTGCAATAGAACGCAACAATTGTTAAAATGTAAAAGTAAAATAAATGCATATAACAGGGAATATCTTATTTGATCTAAGAGGTTCGTACGAACATTGTCCATACTTGTTCAGACTTAAGTGCCTTCCTACTTGTAATCATTTTCAACAACCTTAGCCAAGCAGATAAATCAGTCATTTAAGACACGGGGATAATCCCATCCTAGGTTACTTAGACTTGGATAGGAGGGTCGGACACGGATATGTGTCTCACAGGGGTATGTTCAATATTTTTTAAGTTTTTCCATATATGTGAAGGGTCTAAGGAGGATCATATCCCAATACTTATTTCTGGATACCAGTTCAAGAAAATGAAGAGTCGGAGCAACTCCCAACCCTTAGCCATTTTCATCTACCAAACAAAATGAAAATCTAAAGACAAAATATGCTTCTGCATAAGGAAAAACATCTCTTACGCAGAAAAATATATCTGCATCTCATTTTCCTTTAGTAGATGTAATCCTCTCTATCATCAGTTCTCTGTATATGTTGCTTAAAAGAAAACCCAAAAAAAAAAAAGATGAAGAAAGGTTTGAAATACTGCTAGTACCTAATTACTAACTAAAGTTACCTGTTATTGCAAATGATAGGAAACAATTTCTCTAAAGATGATAGATTTGCGCTTATCAGTATAATGTTGGTGATATTTCATACGATTTAATATCGTGGTCATTAGGAGGAAAGTGAGAATCTACCTGGACGTGTCAGTTGGGGCCATAACAATTGCAATTGCTTCTGGTAACATAATCTAAAGATATCCACCAGAAAATTTTTTGTAAGAGGAATGTCTCACATGTAATTCAGATGTTGGAGGAGGCAACGGAAAAGAATGATATGTGAAGTAAGACTGAATCACACTATAAGCTGGGGTATATATAGCAAGAACTTGTTCTTTTACCTGATACGAGTAATGTGTGTGAAGATCAACTGACGACATGAAACAAGTCTGAGTTGGGTGTGTCTGAAAATCAAAGTAAGAATTGCAAAGCGTATAAACTTATGTGAAGGTTGAAATTGGTTACCTACAGATAGCACCATGCAAGTTTCTAACCATCTAACTTGTCCAGAACAGATATCTAGTCAAAACATAGTTTAATCAAACATAAATCCTGCTTCATGAAGTAGATCAACTGAGGCAAGGCATGTTACAGCACCACATAAGAACTAACCAGAGGAAGAACAATCAAATATTAGATGAGATTGAATAGCAAAATTATAAGTGAAACGAATGGCCCCACAGAAGCATGAACTTCACCAAACTACAAGTAAAAATCAAGATGCTATTGAACATATAAAGTCCTAATCAGTGCAAGCCCAACAAGAAGATAAAACAATGTCCATTGGATACAAATTGCTAACACATTTCCACGTAATCAACCAATTATACGCTAGAACCTTTCTTATATCCAGATTTGCATGTTACCCATGAGCTCAAGCAATCAAAGGAAGCTCTATAAACCACGGAAATCCCAAGTTGACTTCAATTTTGCATGCGTGTAATGCTAGGATGATAGAGCAATGATTTGTGTGTTTGCATTTGTGTAATACTAGGAGAAAAAAGCACTGATAAAAGCATTGTGAAACAGAATACATGATAAAGATCTGTCAGCTTTTGCTCACCTCATACTCAAATGTATTCACTGAGAAAAGATCACATGGAGGAAAAGAAAAAGTAATCGAACATATCCATTAGAAATTCAAGGCTTGTGAACTTACATGAATCCATCCCAGGGGAAAAAGAGATAGTTTATCTTGAACTTCAAAAATTTCTTCTTCATTTAATGTTGAACACTGAATATTAAAAAAAAAAAAAAAATTTATCATTGCGATAGTACTAAATCACATGTAAACATGTATACTGTCAGAATGAACCTTAAAGTGGTTAACTCGTTCTGCACAAAATAATTAGGTTAGAAAGAATAATATAACATACCGAATCTGAAGTTGACTCCTGCTTTGGAATTATAAGTGTAGTGATGTGGAAAACCCTGTTTTTCTACAGCCACAAAAATTTAAAAGCATAAACAAACTCCTGCAGCGACCTTGAATCCTCTACTTCCTAATCATCTTAAACAAAAAAAAAAAAAAAAAACAAATTATCAACTTCAAAAATATAGTTTTCTCACCAATGATCCAGCTAAAACACCACATGTTTCCAAATTCTTTTCTGTATTTGCCCGAGCCAGTCGCAAGAAATCCTCCATCATTTGTACTGGCTGCAGAATAAGCCAACAATTCAAATATAAATCAATGTAGAAGGCCAAAATATGACAACCATCAAATTCAACCAAGCAACAAGGAAGAAAAAGGATTGATAGAGGAGACATACAACATGCAAATGTTGATATGAACTAGAGTTTGGCATTCCATCTTGAGAAGGCTTTGCAGGACCAGGTCTTGGATCAGCAACTTTTGATGGAGGAATTGGAGTAAATTCTGGTTGTATTTGAGCAAGAACAGGAGGAGGAGACGGTTGTTTGATGCCAACAAATTGGAAAGGATCCTCCCTTGCTTCACTAATCAAAGGGGGACATAACTTTTCAGCAGGATGTAACCATCGACCATCATCTAAGGAGAGCACTGACTCCATGGCAGAACCAACCCCTCCTGGTTCACCATCTTTTATAGCCAAAGGCACATATTGTCCAGCCTGATTCAGGCTATAACAAATTGTAACAGCAAATAGACAAATGTTAAAGCAGCTGCATTGTACCAATACAAACTAGAAGTCTTGGCAGATATTCTATCTTTTAATATTTACAGAATATCTAAGGGAAAAGCATATCATAACAGGTAGGACAAAATATGCATGACAGTTTAAAGAAGAAAGATTAGACTTTTTGGAAGTCCCCTACCTTGAATTTTCAGCAGGTGCCAAGTCCACATTGTTTGGATACTGAACCTGTATTACACAGCAGAATCAATTATTTGACGCAAGTTTTGCAGTTCAGCGTTAACAAAAGAGATTATATAATGAATAGGGCAAGAAGATGGGAGGGAGATAAAACAGACGGAGGTTAACCTTTATCTCTGCACTTGGTCCGAACCACTGGCCCCTAAGGCCATTAGGGCCTAGAAATGAGTGTCTAGACAGAGTTTCTTTATTTGGAAGAGGTATATTAAGAGACCTGAACAACCCAGGAAGATTGATACACGTCAGCCTCAAAAAAAAAAAAAAAAAAATTCTGAACTAAGTCTTATTTTTAACACAACTTTCCAATAAGGGCCCAGATGGACAAATGCAAGTAAATATGACATTGAGCAAAACAAAGGACAAACAAATTAGGATGATGCTGTAAAGCATAAGTAACACACAATTGAATTTTATGCATGGCCATGCTGTTGAAAGCATTTAATTCCCTTTCATTAGGAACGAGAAAAAATTGCAGAGTTGAACTTTAATGAATCCCCCCCATACA
Source organism: Adansonia grandidieri (assembly GCA_038382065.1). Lineage (NCBI taxonomy): Eukaryota > Viridiplantae > Streptophyta > Magnoliopsida > Malvales > Malvaceae > Adansonia > Adansonia grandidieri. The sequence continues at coordinate 6,562,780 of JBBYHK010000002.1, forward strand.
ACAGCGGATTTTCACATTGGAAAAGATGCGACTTAAAGGTTTCATTATTCAACGTATCATTAACAATAACAAAAGAAACTCACATCTTCTGGAACTGCTTGTCAATTTGATTACGATTATTGTTATACTTCCATGAAAATTGAACTGCCATGTTGGCAGGCTGCATCCAAATAAAAAGGAAAAACTGTTCAATTCAAAGGTGCAAGCAAAAACAAGAAAACAAATTGGACAACCATAGATATAGAAACAGGGAAAGGAGATATCAATAATTACATAATCAAATCACATGCATCCACCAATTATAAATGGTTTACTACCTGCTTAATATCCAAGCTCATAGACCCTTTATTTACAGGGGTCCAGTCCAAAGGTGACATCTTATCTGAGTCATTGAAAGTGCTTTCACAGCCATCAAGTTCAACCAATTGAGCCCCTGCACGAGCTTTATTTAGTTCTTCGATTCTCTGGTGAACCTTCGGTTTCAAAGACTCAAGCTCATCGAGTACGGCTAAAAGTCTCTGCAAATAAGAAATAATACAACCCAAACATCATCAAGTACCATACAACCGAACTCACATCACAGAGCACTCACAAAACAGTTACGCCTCACCTTCCTATACACTGCCTTTTCTTTTGGAAGCAAAACCTGGTAATCTCGATGGAATGGTATCGTTTCTGACACCAAACTGATCAAAACATAAGTTCATAAATAAGCTTACGCCGATTAATTAAGTACAACGAATTCAATTGGCACTAAGCTTCCTCACCTTGAATATCTAAGTAGAATTATGTATAAATCTACTATATTTTTTTCGTCTCGATAAATGTTCGCCTGAAAATTTTTAAAAAATTACATTAAAAACCTGTATATATACCTAAAATTTCTAGCCAACAGAGATAGACTACGAATTCGCGAGGCAATGTTACAAACGAAGCAAATGAGCACTTAAATTACTATCATTTTCAAAAATTACGATCATTAGTTAGTATCAATGATCTAATTAAGTATTAACTATGAAATTAGTAGCAATTAAAACTTCGAAAAAAATAAAAGAATGATTAAAACTGAAATTAAGCTAAAATCAAACATTAAATGATCAAAACGTCGTAATTATCAAGAAAAAGAGTAGATTAGGCAGAGTCTTGGGACGGAGAACCTGTTTGAGGAGACTATCAGCGATTCGATAATAGTAACGGAGAGGAATTCGATTATCGACTTCGATTCTGCGAGCCATCGCATTCACGTCGATCTTCATCTTGTTCCTATATTTCTTTTCCAATTTTCAATAATTTCCTTCCCCTTTCGCCGATGAATTGCCGTTTTCTTCAGAGTCCGATTCGGAGATCGAATACTTTGAACGTGTTAAGAAAAGAAGAAAACTCTGTTGCTCAATGGGAAGCTTTTTCTTAATTATGTCGACACGGTGAGTTGCGGTAGAGCTTTTATTCCGTACGGGCGTTAGCAAACTAGAGATTTTTTTAAATGTAAGGAAAGCCAATCATTCAAGGACATGCCATATTTTATATTGTTTTTCTATTTAAAAGTGTGCTTAGGAAAACAATTATCTTGAAGGTTTTCATAAGTTTTAAAAATTTATTTTTTTCAGTACTAAAATAATTAATTTGACAGTTAACATGTTATATTCGATGTAAATATTCACATAGTAACCTTGTATATTTATCATGAAAATTTCAAACATATACTTCCTTCCATAATCAATTTGTTTTGAAATGTTTTTATTAAAAGTTGTTTGGGACGGATCATAAGTAAATAAATTCAAATTTTTATTTTATTATTTATTATATTATTAAAATATTATTTTTATTTTAATATTTATATATTTTTAATTAAATTTAAATTTAAATAAAAATTTTTATTATTAAATTATAATTTAATGTCGATGGATTTTATTTGAATTCACAAAACTCTTGTGAGACGGGCTGGGCTGGTAGCAATGTGATGTCGCAAATGCCAAAATGTTGGACTATTCGTTACATTTTTGGGCCACAAAAGCATGGCATTGTTTCTAAATGAGGATAGACTCATAACATGCATCTCTTTCAAATTTCAGCCCAATTTCATTGCAAACATTTTGGTACAGAAGTAAAGAGGGCAGTCCAAGCTTCCAATGGTTGACACTGATTTTATCACACAGAAGTTTGATCAACACAAAGAAAAAGAACAACTACATTAAACTTTGAGACTAAAAACTGAAAAAATCAATTTGATGTTAGTGATTATCTGGGTAAGTCATGGCCTGATATTAGTAAGGTGGCATATAGAAGTTCGTTCCAGTAGTCTGGAACACCAGGAAGGCACCAATGGCTGCAATCCTGGAACATTCCAGGGGTCCTCGGGATCTCGAGGGGTCGATAAATCGAAGGATGCCCATCTTTCCTGTAAGCTGTCATCTTGGTTATGTTGAGATAAAATACTGGTGTTTTCATTTCTGATATTACAGATTCCAGTACGCTCATCATCCATGGATATGGTGCAAGGCTCGTCTCATTTGCTACAGGCTCTGTTTCACCATGACAGTTCCCACCTGCATCCCACTGCCGTTTCCTGAAAATGCCAATTAATTACTATGCTGTTAAAGCTATTTATGTTAGTCAGATTCGGACTTGAGTGTCGTATACGGATACGTATCTTATATAGGTATTTTCAAAATTTTAAAGTTTTTATTTTATATATTTAAAGAGTCTTTGAAGAGTCATCTCTCTATACTTATGTCTGAAAATGTGTCGGACATGAGTACTTAAAAAAATAAGAGCGAGAGCAATATTGGACGTAGGAAATTGCCCTATTTTTTTACCTGAAATGAGAAGCTGAGTATCCAGCAAAGAAGACCCTGGTGTGGTTTCTATCAATGTTAGCATCAACCCATTGTGCCCATGTCTTCAATGCCTTTGTAAATGCTTCTTTTACTTCCAGTCTGTCATAGACGTGACTGCCTTCCTGGAAGTAATTCCTGCTGCAATTTAACTCCAATGCTTGTCAAAAAAACTTATGGTAATTCAGAAAACTGCATTGGAAAAAAAAAAAAAAAACAGAAAAACAAAAATGGCAGCAGATTTTTACCCTTTGCCAGTTTTCTGGTGAGTCCACCAATGGCCAGTGTTGAAGACAATTATATCAGCATCTCTATACTTAGAACCCTGAATCATGTCAAGTCTCAGTGTCTCTTTTCTGATCTCACTTTTAGCAGAGATTTTCCGTTCTTGGACTAGGAATGGTGATTTGATGAAGTCTATCGAGCACTTGTAATCCTAGAATCATTTCAGCAGACAACCTCGTTTACATAACTAAACACTAAAGTTTTCGTACAAGATAGCAAATTCCTTGTACCCTCAAGCCTCAGTCACAGGCTTGAGACCTTGAGGCTTCAATTCTCAGAAAATATAACATGCATCGGCAAAATCTGAAAGGTGAATTAAAGAAATCTGTGTAGAATGAAATGGTAAAATTATAAGTTGCTCTGACTCTTTATTTTTCATGAAGTGTATGTGTTTGATATCGTATCTAATGCATATTTATGTGAGTATGGGAATATGATATTTTAAAAATCCTATAAATACATAAAAAAAGGTAAAAAAACTGAATTTACCCGTCTCAGACCATACTCGCATCGGAAACATAAGTTAAAAGCAAGAATATTCATAAAACCAGGCAAAAAAAAGAAAAGAAAAAGAAAAAGGCAACAACGAAATAACAGCAAAAAAAAAAGTTCTAATTTGACGATACTCACTGTGAATCTGAAAGAAAAGAACCCTTGAGTCCTGAACTCACTCCTGCTGGAAACTTCAAGGAGATTTCTCTTATCCTTCAATGATTCTCTCAAAGCACATACCAGTGATTCCCACATGTTCCTATTCAAAGAATCTCCCACGAAAACCAGTCTTTTCCCTCTCAACATTTCCAACATTTTCCTCCCATCAAACCTACACAAGTCAACAACCATAAAAAAACATGGGAATCAAACGATCAAGGATTGTAAGTTTTCGATAATCTTGAAGAGAAATCTCAAGTTTAGACCTTGGAATTTGACAATCAGATGGCTTCCACCTGTATCTAACGTAACTGAAATCTACCCGGCCATTCTTGAAGCAGTTAAAAGAATCATCAACAAAGGGACAAGATCCCGGTTTGTAAACAGGGTGAGAATCATCCAAGACCCAGTTACCATTGAAGATATCACAAGAACTAAGGTCTTTTATCACATAACTTCCATCTTTGACAGGATTCCCAGGAGTTCTTTCGACCGCGGTAACGGACGAAAGAGTGCAGTTACTTCGCACGTCGGAGACGAGGCAAGTGTTGGAAGAAGAAATGGAAGTGAATGAAGAAATGTAGTCAGCAGCAAAGCGTAAACGAGTTGCCAAGGCTAAGGCTAATGCAGTTGGTGAACGCTCGGTGAATGATGTTGAAACGAAGAATAGTGAAAGGAGGAGCAAGGAAATGCAGAAAATATGGGTTCCTGATCGCCATAGAAGACATGGGGCTGTTTTTGAAAATTGCATCATAGTGGAGATCATGTTCTTGAAAGATGCCATTAGAGGGTTAAACAGAAAGAGGCTTAGTAGTGGAAAAAATAGAGTAATGTTTTGGCACATTGTGGAGGGAAAGGTAGTTTTAACTTTTTAATTAAGTTTCGCCCTGGGCTGCATTTCTTGATAAAACTGAGAGATCGTTAAAAGGGTAACTAAATAACTTTATTAGGCCCTTTATCTTAGAATCTGAAGTCTTAATTGAAATTGTGAAATAAATTTAAAACTTGATGATTAATTGATTCTTAACAAGTTTTAACTTTCTCAAGCATAAAAAATTTCTTGTTCATTTCAGAATCATTTCAGGTTTGGTTGCAATTGATTCCAGGTTTACAGCTGCATGGTTCACACCAAGTGCCAAATCTTTAAATTTCTTTGATCCCATATAAAAACCATTAATACCGATCCCATTCACCGTTAATGTAGTTTTTAAACTCTAAAACAAGATTAACACGATGTGACAAT
>JBBYHK010000002.1:6567892-6578291 GCA_038382065.1 Adansonia grandidieri
TACAACATGGTATTTCAGAGTGAAACTAGTAAACAAAGATTTATACATCTGATATGAAGCTCGGCAAAACTACTGTTAAGTTTTATTGTCTCATTTAATGATTAGGATGATTAAACATGTCAAAGTAATGGGATAAGCCCGATAATCATCGATCCAATCCCAAACAAAATGTGAGTGGCTGCCTTGTTTGCTCTGCTCTCAGCTTCAATGTGCTCTTCAACATTGAAATCACCTATCATAAACACAGACAAGGTAAGATTTATGGCACGTGATTGAAAACCAAAAGGAACAACGTTTTCAAACAAAACTTGATTTTAAAAGCTAACCTCTTTCAGGACCATAGCCACAACCTGCCTGGATCGTGTCTCGAATATCCCGAATCGTGGCCTTGTTGTAGAACAAAAACTTTGTCATGATGTTTTCTATACAGTTGAGAACAAGATGAGTCTCTGCCAAGCAAGGGCCTTCGCAATATTCATCGGCGTACTCATGGGGGACGTCTAGATGTCCAGTTGCGGTCAATCTGTAAGATTCTTCGCAGCTACTATAAATCTGAAAAGTTATATCCAAATATGAAACAAAGATATCACTTAGGAAAAGGAGATATCAGATTATCAAGCGACAAAAATTGCGCTGTTTAAACCTTTTCTTACATATTTATCATTGAAACATAGCAATGCCTTGGCAACAATTTGAGCTGGATCACCAGCTACAACACCTGTTTGAGGCAAATCTTCATCCCCCTTCCCTGCCAAAGATTGAGGCAAAGGATTAATATGCCTTGAGAATATGAAAGAACAGCTAGAAGAAGAGTTCAATGTTTTCTTTGTGATATACCTAAGTAAAAGCAGAAAATAGACATGGACACTATAATTACTGCTAAAACCCATAATTTGATGGTAAACAAAACTGCCATTTTTGAAGCATACAGACAGCTTGAAGTAATAGAGAAAAGGAAGGATGAATTGCGGATACTTATATAGTAATAATACGTGTCTGAATGAACAACCTTCAGAAATTCCATGGTCAGTTGTCCAATATAAATTATCAGCAGAAGCAGCCGTAGATAAACCTTCGCGAAGTTGGTGTCATTTTATGTACTCTACTTCCATTGGCGGTGTCCTAGAAACCATTGATAGAGTAGGATAAATTAACTTTCAAGGAATGCCAAAGACTTCGTAGGAATGGAGTAGATGGGTTGCAAGTCACCAACTTTTACTAGCTGATCGGGGCTTTCTTTTTTTTCCAGTGCCACAAATCAAACCTAAAATCATATCGCATTCGGATACTTCTAGTGCAAGTCAAGGTTTTATTTTTATTATAGACAATATTTAATTGTTCGTGTATTCTTTATAGCCTAAGAAAAGTCCTAGAAAAATTAAGACGCCGAACCAGGACGTTAATGCGTCGAGTGGAATTGCAATACGAATTTTTTTTTTATATAAGTTCAAATTAAATCAATTCAAAAATTGAATTATTGTTCATAAAATAATAAATAAATATATTTTTATTATTAAATAATAATTTAAATTAAACAATTTAAATTTAAATTTTTTTTGCAAGACTTAATTTATATGAGCCGGACTTGACAGGCTACACAGGTAAACGAACTCTTGAATAATTTTAATTAGAACAAGATTTATAACGTTAGCAATAGTCTGACCCAGTGATACTATGCAAAATGGAGATCAAACGAAAAGGTGGATCGAGCCCAAGAAAATTCTAGTTTTGGATAGTATTTTAAATCCATGTCCAACCCAAACATATTTTTTAATTAATAAAATATTTTTATTTAATTTTAATTATAAATATTAGATTTAACACACCCAAAAAATAGGTGATTATTTTTAATATAGTTTTTGACAAATAATATATTAAAATTAAAAAATTAGTAACTCTTTAAATGAAAAAGTGAATTAAAAAAAACAAAAAGATAGATAGTTTTAACAAATAAAGTTAGTTTTATTAAATATAAATAGTTTTTTAGTAGCGAATAGTTTTAAATAAATAGATACAATATAAAAATAAATTAAAATATAAAAAAATCTTGATTTTTTGTTTATTATTTTAATTTATTTTGATTTTATAATAAAATAAGTGATTGATTTAATATCACTTTACTTGTAACATTAAATTTAATTACTCAATTTATAATAATATAAATTTTAAAAAAAATTTTAAGGTTAAAAAGTAAAATCAAATTTTAAATATAAATTTTTAATAATAATTTAAAATTTAATCCGATCCGATCGATATTCAATTTATAAACAGAGAAATACTTTTTCCTGGTGAAAAATGTTGGTTAATATAATTAGGTAAATTTATGTTAATAACTTAAAATCGGAATGGGCCGATTAGTGGGCCAATGATCTTAGTAGTACTTAATTACACTTAAAATTAAAAAAGAAAATGTTTAAAAATATAAAAGCCCTAAAAACATTCATCTTTGTTAAGTCGGTGCTTTGGCGTCTGAACTGTGCACAAAAAGGGGAAAACAAATAAACACCCAAGTGAGATTGAATCAACCTCCGCAACTAAAATTATATCAAGGCAATTGATTTCTTGTTGATTTTTCTCTTATTCTGAAGCTTCTTCTTTTGAACTTTTTTTTTTATCTAAAGTATATATATATATATATATATATATATCTATATTTTTGTTTTAATTTTCTGGTATTCAGGATTCTTGTTCGATTCGTGGAGTTTCGATAAGTGAAGAGTAGATGGAGGACTGGGGTAACATTTTTTTTCCCATATTTTGATTAATTAATTAATTGTTCTAGTATGGCTTTGATTGATAAATAATATTCAATTTTTTTTATTATGTATGAACTTGCAATTGGAGGCTTTCTTTTGATAAGAGCTTCAAATTAGTTGGATTTTTATTTGTTTTATTCTTTCGTTCTTTTTATGGGGTTGAGGTGTTCAGCTTTGAGTAAGGGTTTAAACTTTATTGGGACACTGGTTATGGTGTTGCCAGGTGGAAAGGAGTAGATTACAGAGAAGATTTAGTGGGTTTTCTTTTCTTTTTTGAAAAAGAAAAAAAATCCTTGTTGTGGAAGATTATTAGTAATATTGGCAACATGCTGGAAAGCTAGACCAGGCTTCAATTGCCGGAGTTAACAATTGCTTGTCCTCAAATCGAGTTTGAGCCATTGGCTGACGGTTGCTCCATTCTTATCTAGGAGGTTTAAAGATTAAATAGGCCCACATTACCTAAAAACAGCTTCAATACGACATATCTTTCATCTGCAAGTTGTTAATAAGTGCTAAAACAATGATATATCTTACTAATTTCAGATCCTTAATTGAAGAACCTATGATACTGTGTCCTTTTTTTATTGTTTTGATCTGCTGCTTGTCCTCTTTTTCGTTTTCTTGGTTTTTTCTCTCATGAATGCTATTGTTGCAGAGGATGAGATTCCACCTCTCCTTACGAAGGAGCAACCTATAAGCAAATGGGGTGATGAAGACGTTGATGATAATGATGTCAAGGAATCATGGGAGGATGAAGATGAACCCCCTCAGGTACGATGACTTCCTTATTACTAGGTATCAGTTCAGTTTGATAATTTTTTACTTTCAGGTTTCTCTAGTGACTATTATTAGTTATGTTGTCTTTAAAATCTATACAATAAAATCTGCAAAATTGCAACCTGAGTAACAAGTTTCTACCACCTAAACATAGGCTAGAAGATCTGGTTACAAGTGTCAATTGTTGGTGTACTGGTCTCCTAGTGTAATTTTGAAAGTTATAAGCCCTTTCTAATTACAAGTTATGTTCTAAATTCGATTTTGATACATGTTGGATGTATAAATACTATACTAGTAATTGGTCTTGGATCACCAACCGAGTAGATAAGAGTGTTTCCTAGAGCTGTCAGTCTTCTAAACCCGTATCAATTTGGAGTACTGGCATAACAATTCCTTGGAGGCTAATTTGAGTGTCTCCTACAACATGGTTAATTACCTTTCCCGCTGAATAAACTAACTGAGAAAAAGTTAGAACAACATTAACATGAAAATAGACAGTACAATAGTGTTCTTGTGGAAGATCTTTGCTTGTTTTCATTGGCAAAAATTACTTGTTATTGAGACGAGTTATTTGTGTTGAATATCTGATAATAGAATAAAACTTTTTGCTTGTGTTGATCTGTTGTTTCCTTAATTGTTATCAGCAACCTGTAGCAAAAGCTCCTGAAGAGAAGGCCCCCAAGAAACCTGCATCAAAAGCTACAGAAAAAAAAGGGAAAACTATTGAAGTAGCTAAACAAGAGCCCCTTGATCCTGTGGCTGAGAAACTTCGCCAACAAAGGTAGAATTTTGTATTTTTAGCTTCTAAGAGTAATGAAATTAAGATACTTCCTCTTTCATTTACATTGGGTGTTGCTGCATTGAAACTTGCTAGAACTAAGCTCATCTAAGTTAAGAACTAATGCTTTTAGGCCTTTTAGCGATATTATTTTTTCTCTGCCCATCCACATACTTGGATCTCAGAGTTGTCGAGGCACACATTTTACTTCTATATATCTAAAAGTGATATGTTTCTAATATTTGATGATTTATTCTGACATTTACTCTATCATAGGCTTGTGGAAGAAGCTGATTACAAGTCCACTACTGAACTTTTTGCCAAGAAAGGTGATGACAAGACTCTTGATAATTTTATTCCCAAATCTGAAAGTGACTTCATGGAATATGCTGAGCTTATTTCTCATAAGCTTCGCCCTTATGAGGTGAGTTTAATTGTTTTTCTTTTCCTGTCTTGGTTCTATATTTACGAAGTTTTTAAGTTGCCTAAATAAAACCTTTGATGCAGAAAAGTTACCATTATATTGCGCTACTCAAGGCAGTGATGAGACTATCAGTGACTTCTTTGAAAGCAGCTGATACTAAAGATATCGCATCTTCAATCACAGCAATTGCAAATGAAAAGCTAAGAGCTGAGAAAGAAACTACAAGTAAAAAGAAGACAGGTAAAACATATGCGCTTCCTTTTTTCTGTCCCATATTATATACTTCAGTCAAATAGGAAAATAGAAATGCGGAGTGTTTCAATTTTTAACTTAATTGAGGATTTTAAATCAATTGTCGGAAGAAAATGACATCGAGTAGAATTGCTTACATACGTATTTCAGCATTATGCTTATAGTAAGAGTAGGTAAGTGCCGCTCAGGAACATAAATTTTTAAAGTAGGGCAATTTATTATATTGTTTAAATTCCTCCACATGACGGCAATTACCCCCTTCAGTAGCAAAAGATCTTCTAGAAATTTATAGGGGTAAAGCCTGTAAGTCTTTATTCCTTGGAATCCTTAGGCGGTTAGGCTTGCTTTATGCAAGCTGACAGATTGGGGTGGACCTATGATGGTTCCTCATATAATCTTAGTTTACTGTGGGTTTCATGTCTGAAACAGTTCTGGTAATTAAGAGGAAGATTAAGAGCATATAGATATTTATCTACTCGTCTTTAGTTTCCACTGCAGTATCGGATATACAACTTGCTGGTCAGCCAATCTTTCATACTCTAAATGGTCATTTATTACACTTTGGCCATGCAGCGCTCTGAAGTAGCCATTAAATTTAACCCTAAAGCCTAAAGTACATGTGATCCTTCCATACTTCCTTTTTGCAACGTCTTAGTAAGAATCAACTCCTCCGGACACCTGTATTTTTGTTGGGCTACTATTTTTGCAACAGGCTGTCCCCAAGTAATTTTGCTATATAACGAAACTATTGTTCGGCTAATTCAACTTTTTAAAAACCTGTTCTGATTAGATGGCTTCTTAATTTCGTGTTAAGCTGGTAATATTTAAGTACTGCAATTCTCCAACTGCTTTTTTTGACCCCTTTCAGGTGGCAAGAAAAAACAGCTCCATGTTGATAAAGCTGATGATGATTTGGTTTATAATAATTATGATGTTATTGATGACTACGACTTTATGTGATTCACTTGCGGCATATGCCATCTCGGTTTAGTGTTTGCATAGGGATCCTGTTTTTACTGCGGCAGCATCGCAGAGGTGGATCCGCCACTCTTCTTCTTGTTCCTTTTTTTTTTTTTTTTTTTTTTCACTATTGGAGATATTTAGTAGTCTGGTGAACACAGTTTGGGGGATAATGTGTCATGAACCATTAGATTAAACTTCAGAAGCAAAGTCTTCAAGATGGTTTTTTTGTGCAGTTTTGGTGTTTTACCTTAAAAATTCATAGGGTGTCTTTTTGGGCAAAGGTTGAGAAGTGACTTTCTGTTGTAAGAAAATACAATTATACTCTTTGTTTGTGCATTACGAGAACTATTTGTTTTACATGATTTAATAAGATTGTCTGATAAAAACATTTTTCAGGGACAAATATAGTTTTACAAAGCCTGAAAGAATAGGACTGTACATTAGGTCGGTTTAGTCAGGTTGGTCAGAAAAAATTTAAAATCGAATTAATCGACTTTGCTAGAGAATCGATCGAACCGATTGATTTTACCATAACCGAATTAACCGAACAGATCAAATTGTGGTTGGTTTGGTCGGTTAGTTCAGTTAAATCGACGTATTGGGTCTTGGTATGGGTTTAATTGAGTTATTAATATATATAAATATATAAATATTACATATTAAATATTAAAAATTCGATTAATTTGATCGGTTCAGTTAATGATTTTATTGATTAATAACCGATTGAATTAATTAAATTAATTAATATAATCATCAAATTGACTTAATTAAATCGAATTAATTAAATTTTATTTTACATAGTCTTACGGAAGAACAGGTAATCCGGAAACCAAATAAAGGAGGACATTGGGAAGGTAGATTATTGCCGTCTATTATGATAATTAACAAGGCAATGGCATGAAAGAATATTATACAAAATTGTTAGAAAAAGGTTGTATCCAATAGGCTAATTACAGATGCCTTAAAAGATAAGGGGGAATTTGAAATCACCGGAGATGGTTGAATAAAGAAGACAAAGTATTGCCAAAACATAATAGCAAAATAGTCAGATTCCTAAGCATAGGATTGGTATATACTCTTAAATATACAGACAGGTTTGCCAATTCCTAATAACTTCAACAGGGAATGTCCCACTAATTAAGATAAAAAATGGGTATTTATTAGCATACATTTTATGCTAATGAAACTTGAAAGTGCTAGAAAAAATTATGTATTTGATTGTATTTACGTACTTATATGTGAATTTTGTCAAACAACAATGTTAAATATGAATACTTTAAAAAAAATAAAAAAAATTCGGTAACGCAGCATACTCTTTCTTGTGTTAAGCTTTGCATAAAAATAATCTCCATAGAAAATTTCAAGTTTTATAAATCCCTTTGGAGTTTGAGATATTGGTTATGATTTCTGGAATAATTTACCCTTTTTTTGTCTGATACTCTTGCATATGTCTTTAGCTCAAATGTTTTGGATCATTGATTCTACAATTTAGCAATTGGCATTTGTACCAATGAATATATAATCAGTCATTTTAATAAAGACATGGGGAAACTCTGGCTCTCTAGATGTTAATTTGGGTCATCAATATATAATCCATAATTTTGTTCTTTGCATTTGTAGTAGCATAATTTTTTGATGCTTTAGTTCACTCACAATCGAATGTCCCTTGGAAACTCAACCTTTAAAATGACATTCTAAAGAAACAATTTCATGGGTAAGCATTTTCGAACTTGCCTATAAATAACCCTTTGCTTGAACCAGTGGCAATCACCTCTGTAAAATTTCAGAAAAACCTCTTAAGCCCAAACAAAGCCTTAGCCATCTCCAATGGGTGTCACCACTTACAGTGATGAGTACACTTCCCCGGTGTCACCAGCCAGGCTATTCAAAGCCTTGATTGTTGACTCTCACAATCTGGTCCCAAAACTCATGCCATTGGCTATTCAAAGCATTGAAATTACTGAAGGTGATGGAGGAGCTGGCAGCATCAGGCAGATCAACTTTGCTGAAGGTGAAATAAGCTACGAAACTTGCTATTTATATTTTGTCTAAAGAATTCTTAGTTCCAATAATATTTTCGGCTTTGGGTTTGATTAACAGATGTATATAAATACCGATTAAGGATAATATATTTATGCAGGTAGCCAAGTTAAGTACATCAAGAACCGGGTCGATGAGCTCGATGAAAAGAATTTTTCATTCAAATACAGTTTGATTGAAGGTGATGGATTTTTGGGGAAGATAGAAAAAATTGCATACGAGGTTAAGTTTGAACCCACAGCTGATGGTGGTAGCATAAACAAGATGACAAGCACTTACTACACCAAGGGTGATTTTGTGCTTAGTGAAGATGAAGTTAAGGCTGGCAAAGAAAAGACTTTGGCTATTTACAAAATTGTGGAAGGTTATCTCATTCAGAATCCTGATGCTTATGCTTAAATTAAACAATTTGTCTTTTGAAAATGATGCTCGAGGTGAGAGTCGTCGGGAAATTCATTCTTGATTATTGGAATTAAGAGCAGTTTTCGTGATCTTCGATCTTTTCCTTTGTTACAGGACTCTGGCTTTTAGCATGGGGTCTGGCTACAATTACCCTAATAAGGATTGAAATCCACCCACATCCCGGTATGGGTTTGGTTGTAATGTTTTTTTTCTTCCTTTCAAGTACAAGCACACATGCATTATTGAGTTGCCTTTATTTGAAATCGAAACATTGCAGCTGAATTGTATACATTCTTTTTTAGAAAGAAAATCGTAATCGAGACAAAGAAATAATTTTAAAAATCGAACCTCAAATTTAAATTTATTAAATACTATATTTTAAAAATATTCAGATTTAGCTTAATCAAATACTTTGAATATTGGCTTTAGATCAATTTTTTTATTTGACAAACAAGTACAATCTTCCTTTCCCATCGTTGGGAAGATATATTCACATCAAAGACAAATTTCTGGCTTTGTAAATTGTAAGCATAAAAAGAAAAAAATGGGTGTACTAAGATCAATATGTTGTATCATGATTGGCTGCAAATGTGATAAAAAAAAAGAAGAATAGAAAAAAAAAAGACTGAAATAAAGTAATTAATTAAAGGCAGAGAGTACATAAGCAGACTTTTATATATAGCTCATACAATCACAATTGAAGTAATACTTCATTACAAAGAAAACAGATAAAATATAAGCATATGATAGATGGCTATATCATACACGTTTTATCCCCTTGGTGATGGCCTGACCTAGTGATAAAAATCGCCCAAGTTTGTTACCTGAAATATTAGCATCCAAGGCTTCAAAGCCTCGAATTTGGTCTTTTTTTTGGTTGGTGCGGAAACCCGAAAGCTACAACATTCCGAATTCTTCTGCATCATCACGTGAAATGATCTTGATCTAGTAGGTAAGCCGTAACCATGGGGGTTTTTTTATGCCCTCTTTGCGTGTCAAAAACATGCTCTTTCATAACAGGATTACAAGATATAAACTCAAGTAGTTGAGTGATATGCATGCAATATGCGGTAACATCAAATGGTGGGAATAATAATAATAATAAACGAACTCTTTCTCACCTCTACAACAAAACACTAGCGAGGTTGCAATGCCAATGGCAGGCCACTATCTTTGGCTAGATATGTCCTAAGCTTTCCTATGGGCAGAATAGCAAAGAAAAATAAAAGAGTTTAGTTCATATATTTCTCTCTTAAACTCTATTTATTTTAGATGAATCAAGTAAAACATAATTTGAAGAGTAGATATTAACTGATTACCTAAATGATCTGGATCCACAATGTTTGAGAAACTAGTGCAGTCATAAGATAGGTGTCACATAAACGGAAGCAAAATATAAATATTATCAGTAAATAACAGATAACAACAGACAGATTAACGCACTCAATATTTTGTAATGAAAATGAATAGAGAACTCTATACGGCCATGCGGGATAGCTTGGGTGGGCTGCATGGACAAATTTCCAATAACTATACCAGTTTATATCATTCAAATCGGTGTCATTCTGCTTCAGAACAAAACCAGCTTTTTTAAGCAGGAACTGAGTTTAATCTCGTACCCTCCTATAATATAAGGTGGTGATCAACTAGAAGCATGTATAACAACCACTCTAAACACTTCAAGCATCATCAACCTGATACGTACGTTGTACGCGTCTGATTGAAGATATTGGTTGATAGAATTGCCAGCCCTCTCAAACACTTCAAGCAACAGCAGTGCAGACAACTCATGATTGCACTTCTGTACTAAATTATGATTGCCGCTTCTACCTATTAGTCTGCTCCCAGCATTAAGTACGGACGGGATATCACTCATTATGCATTGGGAATTCCTATGCTGGCATCTGAACTTAAATCATTACTTTCCAATGTCAACTTTTCTTGAGCCACCATCAGCAGAGAAGCCGGCCCAATGAGCTTTCCCTCCCTTGCCAAATGGCAACTAAT